>VZTF01006771.1:499582-535505 GCA_013397755.1 Cnemophilus loriae | reverse complement strand
CCCCCCCCTTCCTCTTGATTAGCAGCTAAAAATAACGGCGGTGTCTGGTAGGACAAAGCCTGTGACAGCAAAGGGAATATTAGGGTCAAGCTTTATTAAGAAAGAAGCTATTGAAATGACATCCTCCAACATATTGCTATTAGGGCCTTGAAGAGTCTTTGCCTCATTAATGTAAAAGGGAGGTGGCAATCTTCCTGATCAACAGTGGCAATTTATTCTAAAGTGTCCATTTTCTGGATGTCAGAGGAAGACTTTTATTTATAATCTTATTTTCAATTTCCACAAAGAACACTTCACTCACGCTCTGGGCAGGTTTTTTTTCGCAGACAATAACGATTATAAAACGGTGCTCTGCCCCCCCTCCCCAAAATCCCCCTTGTAGTAGTGTTGACATATGGAAATGAATCAAAATGTAATAGGCATAATTACCAGCATTGTGTGCAGGCTGCAATTAGTGTCTCTTCAAAGCAGACTTGTAATCAAAAGACACCAATAGACAAGGGGAAGAACCGGGCGGCCGCTCCTGGGATGAGCCAGGGCTGGGAGGAAGTTTCCCACCCCTGAGAGTGCAGCAGGTCCCTGTCCAGGGTTCGTGTGGCTTTCCTGGTGGGAGGGTGATGGGTCAGTGGCCCCAGGAGCCACCAGCCACCCCTGACACCCCTCAGGTGTCAGAGCAGGCTGAGGTGTCCAGGGAAGCTGTGGCAGCCCCATCCCTGGCCAGGCTGGACGGGGTTTGGAACAACCTGGTGTAGTGAGAGGTGTCCCTGCCCATGGCAGGGGATGAAACAAGATGAGATTTAAGGTCCTTTCTGGCCCAAGTCATTCCATGATTTTCAAAATTTGTTTGATGAGTCAAAAGAAAATATGAAAATAGTATTCAGAAATAAATATGCGCTTTCTGCAGCAGCCGTTTCTCTCCTCACCTCAGAACTGGCTTATAAGAACTTTTGATTTCACCAGAGGCCAAAAATTAATTATTTTTCGTGTGTTTTGTGGACTGGAGAATGTTTCATTCACTCAGCTCTGAACAGCAGACACAATCTGAATGTGAGGAAACCCCATTACCCGTATCCCTCCAAACCCCAGTTAAGGTGTTGGGTCCAAGCACAGCAGGTTGACAGTTTTGCAATTCAATTTTTACCTGTCAGAAATGTATCAATCTGAAACTATTTTTGTAGGAACATTTCTAGGTTAATAAGTTTTTGCTTTGAAATAACACCCCCCCACACCTTTTAATAAGGTTAAACCATTATCTGGGGCCTCATTGAAAGGGGCTGCTGGCGTTTTGTTTTCAAATTCATCTTGTTCCTTAATAGTTTCTCAAAATCAAAGTCAGAATGAAATATTTTATGGCCATTATTCAGCTGACTGCTCTTATTGACCCAAACATAATCTTTTTTTTTTCCCAGGGAGGTGTCGAGAGGAATTGTTCAGATCTGGAGTACAAGAAAAGTCTGGGATTTCCTTTAGAGTTCCCTGGTTCTGCCAGGAGCCCTCCCACAGCAGCCACTCCTCGAGGCTGTGACAAAGTCCTGTCGGATGTGCTGGTTGTGACAGTGACACTGGCGGGTCTTGGAAAGGCCCGAGGGCCAGGATCTCAGTCCAGGCAAACACTCTGGGAGTTGTTGCTCCAGGTGGAGTTCTGACAGGATGCCAGGGCAGGACCAGCTCTTGCCCTGAGTGTGGGCACCTGCAAAGGCTCTGTGCCTGCCCAGGAGGAGGGCGGGTGGCACCCGGTGCCTTCCAGCACCTGCCATGCCCTGGCTGTGCTGCTGCCGGTGGGTGCAGGGGCTGATTTTGGGGTGCAGGGTGACACCAGCCCTGCCTGGTCCTGCTGCCACTCGCAGGGTGCTCAGAGCAGAGCTCACTCACCAGCAGCAGCTCCCCAGGGAGGAGCAGGGGGGACACTGGGGCCAGGTGCTGCTTTGCCAGCCCTGCGGCCTCTCCAGGAGAGCCTCTGCTCCCAGGGAATGCTGCTCCAAGAGAAGCAGCTTCTCCCAAGTCAGCAGAGACATGCTGGTGTCAGCCGGGGAAGGATCAGGCCTGTCACCAGCGGGTCTGTGTAGGAGGACTTATATTTGTTTGCAGGAGCCAGATGGTTAAAGAAAAGAGTGACATGATTTCAAGAGCCAGAGCCATGAAGAGAGGGGGAGAGAAAGCCACAGGGGGAAGTGAGACCCCAGGGGCCCCCCAGCTATGGGGTGTGCTGGCACTTCAGCTCTGCTTCCTGCAGGGATCCATCCCGGGGTGCTTTGGGAATGGCTCCTGCATTTAGACATCTTTCCTCCTTGCCTTTGGATACATAGGGAAGCTGAGCTGCGAGTGGTAGCAGTGCTGGAGAAGTTATGAGGGCAGAAGTGGTGGGCATGACCTTGTCATCATCGTGAAGTTCATGATCTTAAGTAGCGCTCCATCTATTAATGGAGGAGCCATTTATTAACCTGCTCAATTCAGCTGTGCCAGCATAAATCTGAAACAACCCCACGGAGTCTGGATTTATACCAGCATAACCGAGGGAGAGCCTGGCTGGCGTCTCTGTCCATGACTGTGGAGGTGGTAGGACAGGATGGCTCACAGGACAGGTTGTCCCCACTGTTCTGGGGGCTGAGGAGGAAACTTCAGATCTCAGTAGCAAAATTAAACTTGAAACAGCAGCTCAGTTTCCACAAACCCAAATGTCCAGGAACAGGAATGATTCCCGTGTAGTGTGTGCGTGCCAGGGCCAGAGCTTGGCTCATCCTTAGCCAGGGGCAAGGATGAGACAGAAGGGATTTGAGAGCATTGGCATTGCTCATCCCTGCCTTGGTGGAGAGAGCTGGTCCCTCGGAATCCCCCTTGCCCAGCTGGAGCCACCTGGCACCCACAGCCTTGTGGTCAGCACTGGGAACCCCACCGGAACAGCCAGCTCTGGGTGCAGGGCTGTGTACGGCCCTGGAGCAGGGAAAAATAAACCACCAGCTACACCAACCCCCCTGCTTCCCCCCCCCCAAGTCAAAGTGTTGGATCTCCTTCTTCTTGCATGGAAGTGGATTTCAACCAGCAGAACATACCTGTCATGTTTTATTGTCTCATTCCCTGTGTTTGATACAGGCTGCCGAGCAAAGGCAATGCCGAGGATGCTGCAGAGGAGGGAAAAATTTCCTCTGAAATTTTAACTGTTCCTTTAGGGATTTGAAGGAGCCGAAGAGGAGACGTGAATCTGAATTTAGAATTACATTTTAAGCCTTCACGTAGCCTTTTGAAATATCAGGAGGAGCAAGGGTCTGCTATCCTACCATCGGAACCGGGCACAACCTCCTCTTTAAGCGCGTACAAACCCCACCCCGCGACTCGTGGCTTCCTGCTGCCTGCCCTTATCTTCCCTTATCTGCTGCTGTGCGGAGGCTGCTCCGTCTCCGCGGGCCGTGGCTCCTTTCACAGCCTCGGGAGCGGCGCTCGCTATTCCCGTCACGCGCGGGTCTCCCGGCCCCGCTCTTATCGGCAGCCGCACACGGAGCGCCGGGGGATGCCCCGCTGCCGCTGCGCCTCTTCCAGAGCCATCCCCGGCACCGAGCGCGGGGCGAGCCGCGGCCTGGAGGGGCTGCTTTATCCCCTTCCTGAGAAAGAGGGATCTCAGCAGGCTGCAGCTGAAAAGACCTCGGCGAATCCTGCGGGAAAACGTCTTTGAAGATGATGTGTGGAATCAGTCGAAGAGTTGGCGTGGGGCGTTTTTGTGCGGGTTCTGGGAGAGCTGAGGTGCCCACGGGAGGAGTGAACTCCAGCAAAAGCTCCAGCACCCCCTGAGTGCCGGGACCCCAAACCTCTGCTCAGCATGTGCCAGCAGTGCCGGCGGTGCCCTGGGTGCCGGGACCCCAAACCTCTGCTCAGCCACCTGTGGGTGCCTGGATTTTTATGCCACCTGGTGCCATCCTGCAGCTCTACGGAATACATCAGGGCATTGATATGGTGGTGAAATAACCCTGTATCGATATAATTAGCAGTGCTGTCATTTCTGTGTCCTGCAGAAACGCACCTGAGGAGTGGAGCTGGGCTCTGAGTGACACCAGAGGACAAACACACTTTGGAGCAGGTGCCCCCTCCTGCACCACGGTCATGATCCACCACAGAAGAAGAGACGTGCTCGTCTGTGACAGCCAATGCCATCACACGTAAGAAGCGTTTCTTGGGGGCTCAGTGGGGCTTCTGAGCACAGAAACACTCCTCCCCCACCACGCCTACACCCTCCTGTGCCTGCAGCAGAGCCTGCACACACGGATGCACACGCGTGCACACACACACACACATATGGACACGCAGAGCCCCCCCTCCCGGCTCCCTGTCCTGCCTCTCCCAGGCCGTGCCGGGGGTGTGTGGGGAAGGAAGGAGTGGGCACTCGCGCCCTGCCAGGCGCCCACGCACGCCCACGGCCCATATGGCTCCCGCGCACCGGCTGTGGCTGAACTTGCCTGGGAAGCGCTTTGTTCCTCAGACCCTCGTGGGGAATGGATCTCTGCCCGTGCTTGGGTTTAGCAGTTTTTCCTCCTGTCGTTGCCTTCTACAGGTCTGCTGGAAACTGTCATTGAAAGGGGACTGTGAAGTGTTGCCGTGGCCTCTGGCCTGGCACTGAGGGCTCACAGATCCTTCCTGCTCCCCGATCCAAGGAAATCCCCAATAATCCATGTCACCTTTGACACTTCACACTGCCTGGTAGGTAAAATACTCTAAGACTCTCAGAATCCCTTTCTACAGTCAGCAAAGACTGATGTGAGAAGTTCTTCCCTCCCTCCTCCAGTTCCTTGGCCTGGCACTGGACATTCCCACACCGGGCAGTAGGGACCGGTCAGCACAGCATCCACTCCAGAGAAGGTCCCAGCCCAACCCCATTGCCTGCAGACCTGGATTCTGGTTGGTTCTAGGATTCAATTCCCCAGCCAGCCCATGCCTCACCATCAGGTTTTTCCCTTTCTCCTCCCTCCTCTCACATTTTTATTTCCAAGTAAAAGACAGTGTTTCCTTTCTCTGGGTAATTGTGAAATGAGTCTCCTCCAAGCCAGTGGCAAACATGGCATTTCTGAATTTTCCCCAGGTCTCTTCCGGTCTGATTTGCATCAAACCTTATCTTTTTTTTTTGTTTGTTTGTTTTTTGTTTTTTTTGGTTTTCTGTCCATCTGTGTGTTTATTCTAAGGTCAAAAGGGATTTTCAGACCCAGCAATCTGACCGAAATCTCAGTCTGTGCATCTCTACACACCCAAAGGCTTTGGGGGGAGGCCAGGAGCTGTGACAGGGGATGGATCCCCGAGGAGTGGCAGGTCTGGGGTCCCACCCTGCCCTGCACAGCCACAGAGCTCCCACAGACATTACACTGGGGCAATGTGGGAAGAAATCTAATCTCGTCTTAATTTTCTTAACTAGTATCAATTTCTAAAGAAAAGACATTTGGAAGCGAAATATCAAAATGTGACATTTGGAAAATGTTAAAAAGAACGTTGTTGCGTTATTGAGATACTTTGTTTCAATTTTCTTTGGAATTAAACTTTGTCATAATCGCATGGTGCCACAGGAGGTCTGTTCCCATATAACTGCGATTTCCAAAGAGGTGGTTTCTGGGCTCACAATTTTTGACCATCAGTAGTGAAAAGGCCTCAAAAGGGAGGTTGGGAGCCAGATGTGCACCCAGTTGTCCTGGTCCTCGGCAGATGTGGCCAGACTTCGGCCCCAACAGCCTCTGGCTCTGCCAGTCACATCCTCAGCAGCCCCAGTGTGGAAGAAAACACTGCTTTGGGAAAAAAAAACAGCTTTCCTAGAAAGATGGATCAGAAATTTGGGCTCCAGGATGCAGCACAAATCCCGTCAACCTCTTAGGGTGTTGCAGTTCCATTCAGTGCTCACATGGACAGTGAGTTCTGCTGGCTTTGCTCAGCATCACTTACTAAAGCCGGTGTAAGTCTGTGGATTTTGCCTCCTCCACTCTGGATTAGAACAGTTTAAACCATGCTTAAACCCATGGCTGAGTTAACCAGCACAGAATGAGATAACTTGGGCTCTGTTTAAAGCAGTGTCTGTGTCTCACAGCCTATGCCAGCCCAGCAGCCCGTGCTGGCTTCCTGCGAGCGAGCACCAGGACCACACCCAGCCCAGACTTCGCCAAACTCAGACATTTTGACTGAAAAGCCTGAGCTCTACTCGGGCAGCTCGCATGGCAGTGAGCCCCATGCACTGGCGTGCAAGGCTGGCAGGGATTAGCCATGATTCCTGGAAGGCATTCCCAATCCCAAACAAGTAAATTGACTCATTCCTGCATTTGCCTTCATTTCAGTGCGTGTGGGTCCCAGGGCCAAGCCTTGCCCAGCTCAGGGTCTCCCCCAGTCCCAGCACTTGCAGGGATCACTCCACAGCTCTGCAGCTCACCCTCCTCCACGTGCACTAGGGTTATGGCAACATGCTTAGGATACGCTACCAAAACCTGAGGTTTCCTTCCCCCCATCCCACTGTTGGGTTATTTGTGCAGGCTAATTCATTATTTTGTAGTTGTTGCTGCCTCTCTGCAGCAGGAATGGAAGCAGAGCTGGCCGTGGAGCCGCTCGCACCCAAAGGCAGCTTTGTGCAGTCAGCAAAAAGGCGGCGGAAAATGACTGTTCGATGAAATCACATATTTTGGGTAAACGTTGCCTGCTGAAAGAGTCGGTCTCTGCATTAAACTGGGTGGCAGGAGGAGTTGCTGTGAAATCATAGCAGGGATTAGATGGAAAAGAGCATTTCATGTTTAAGTGCTGATTAAAAAGCAATATGTTACCGAAAAGCTTCGCACCAAGTGGGTGACTCCTGTCCCTGCTGCTTGGTGACTCTCAGGGATTATCGTGATATGCCCGATGAGTTCTCAGCACAGGCACTTCACCATTTCCCAACCCCTGGGTCTCTTGGTGGGCTTTTTGCTGCATTTCAGCGAGGCCCTTTAGGGTGAAATTAATTCAGTTTAGCAGCCAACAGGCTCCAAATCGATTCATTCTGCAGCCGGGGTGGTTTATGGGCAGGACGGATGGGCTGCAGCACACAGCTCTGCATCTGCAGACACTGACAGGAAACCTCGGGGGAAAAGGGATCCACAAAACTGTCCCTTTTATGTTTGGGAATAATAGTTATTTGGCTGCTCAAAAGGCTGCCAAAGCCTTGCAGAAAAACCCTGATCTCAGCCGTGCCAAGACCCCAGAAAGGCAGAGAAGAAAGAGGATGTGGGCAGGTGTGGCATGGGTGGGTGGCAGCACCACGGGCTGGGATTTAGGGCGGGAGGGAGGGGACAAAGGGGGTACACCTGGTGTGTGTGGTGGCAGAGGTGCAGAAGCTGCAGCCAGGGCAGAGACACCTTGCTCAGAGCCATTGCTGCCATCCATCCCCATCCAGCCAGTGGCTTTTCACCAGCAGTGGGAGAGCTGTGGGACCCTCCTGGATGCCTCAGGATGGAGATCCCATGGGGGCTGGGAGCAGTGCCCACCGTGGGGCCAGCCCTGTCCCTCCTGGCAGCCCGGCATGGAGGGAGCTATGCAGCCTGGGCAGGCTCCAGAGGGTCTCTGTGAGCTCATTCACCCCCAAAATCTGGGTTCGGGACAACAGTGCTGCCATTACCTCCCAGCCCCCCCTGCCCTGCCCCAGTGCCACACGCTGTCACGGCCCCTGGGTGCTGCAGCGGCTCCTTGTCCCCGCAGGCTGCGCGGGATCCTGCAGACAGACACACGGACGGTCTGCACGTCACCTGCGCTCCCAGCAGGGTTTAGATCCCGGCTCTCCATTCCCCACCCTGCTTCTCAAATGCTAATGTAGCTTTTGATGTACACGTCTTCATCCTTCAGCAGAAGCGGGATCCAGCTTTGGACAAGCGCAGCACCGTGCCGACGGCGGCTTTGCAACAGGAGCTGCCGTCCTGTTCCTTGACTCGATCCCAGCGTTTTGTCATTTTTGAGGAAATAACAAACTTGAAAGTATTCGGCTTTGGTGCAGCAATTGCAGCTTAATTGCACGTCTCCTTCTGCCCACACAAATGCTGAAAAGTGACTTGGCAAACTTTAAAGGCAATCCAGGACTGAAATGGGGAGGCTTGACAAGCCAGCATTCATCAGCTCTGACTAACGCGTCTGTACTCTCAAACCTGCTGCTGTTCCTGCGTTGGCCTGACATCTTGCTGCCCTCAAAGAATTTCTTTTGAGTCTCAATCAGCGGCTGCCGGGTGGCTGTGTCTGAAAGGTCCCCCCAGCGTTTCAGCCGCCAGGTTACCCACAAACCATTCCGGGGGCGGGGGCTGCGTTGGCCGTGCCCTGGCAGGAGCTGGGGTGGTTTTGCTGCACAGAGAAGATGGAGTGGGCAGATGTCCTGGCATGTCACCGGTGTTTGTGCTGGCGACGTTCCACAGGACATGGCTGGCGGCACAGCTCTGGCCCCACTCCCCGCAGGCTGGAGGCAGCTGCCTCCCCAGGAGAGCCCAGCGCAGGTTGGGGTGCTGGGTGGCTGCGGGTTCGGGGAGTCCGCAGTGTCTGATAGAAACCCGAGCAGCAGCAAGTCCACAGCTCCCATGAGGGAATGGCAGGGGGCAAAGGGGAAGAGGGAAGGGAAGGCAGAGTCATGGTCCCACAGGATTTCCCGTGCCACAGGCGATGGGAGAGATGCTCCGATCATGCGATCATGCCACCAGCTGGGAGGCAGCAGGTTCCCGGGGCAGGGCTGTGCCCGAGGGCAGGGGCAATGGCAATGCTGGGATTGCTTTACCTCCCCAGCCCCCTGGTGCTCCCGGAGAAGCTGCTTGGCACTTCTGACACTTTTCCCTGCTCAGCTGCCAGGTCTCCTGGAGGAGACAAAGCAAGGAGTGAGCCGGGATCAGCGGCTGGTGGGAAAGCATGAGAATGGGGTCAAGAACCCCCAGAGGAGCAGAGAGAGGGAGTCACACAACCACAAGAGACATTGTGGTTGTTTGCTCATGTTCAGGAGCATTTCCTGGGTCTGCTGCTTCATCCAGCCCTCCTTCCTCGGGTGCTGCACAGGCAGGCTCTGATCTAGGTGAGCCAAGGCCAGCTGGGAGATGGGACAGAGCAGAGCCAGTGGGGCTGGTCCAAGGGGACAGTGCCGAGGCTTGAGCCTCCAGTGGATGTGGAGGTGAGGGAATCACAGCCCCATCTCACTGTCCCAGGGTGTTTAGGATTAGCACAAAGTTCAGGCACACTTGAATTCATTATTTCTTGAACTGCCCCTCATGTCTCAGTGGGGTTTAGCGTGCACAGCACGTTGCCTACACTTGGCATGGGAAACATTGAGTCTACAGGCTTCTGCAAGGAAAATATTTAAGATTTCTCAGCAAATGGTGCATGCAGCTTTTCAGGAGGATGTTTTGCTCTTTTCCCCATGATCAGACTCATCCGGCGTGTTCGAACGATGGCCTCATTTATACACAGCTTTGGAAGGAGTGTGGGGAGGGGATGTTCTCTCTCTTCAGAAAAGGCACAATTTACCGAAAGACAGGAATTATGTAAAGCAACAGGATTTACTCCCGGCCCAAAGTCTGTAAACAGTGTGAGTTATGCTGCATGGAGCTTCTGAAAAGATAACTGGGAGGGGAGGCCCCTTGGTTCGTTTTGTGAATGAGCAACTCAGTGGTGGCTGTGGGGTTTATTCCGCTCCACGGTGTGCACGCAGCACTCGCCGCGTGCTCGGGAATGAGCAGCCGAGGAAATAGATCTTTGCTGGAGGCAATTGCTTTCCCAGCAGTGAGAGGAAACCTCATGCATGGCAGGCTTAGAGCATATTATTTTAATACCTTTCTTCTTGCTGCCGAGCAAGGTGGCTGCTTGCTGGGGCAGGCACGCCAGGTCACCCCCTGCTCCCCACGCTCCAGTCACCGTCAGGCTGAGCCGTCATTGTGGGTGCAGAATCCCCCTCAGTCCCCACGCTGTGACTGTGCTGCAGAGCCAGGCTGAGCCAAGCCCTTGTCTCACCTCATGAGGCCATTCAAAGTCCCTGTTGGCTCCTGCCCTGGCCCCGGGAGCTGTACCCTCAGACTGTGCTCCAGGGCCTGCCTGGTCCCTCTGTCCTTGCTTCTGCACTCCTCCAGCCACCTCCTCGCACGAAGCAGCATCTTGCCACCCTCTCCAGAAGTGGAAATCCAACTTTCTGATAGAGAATTGCAGTTTTGTGTGCATTGTACATGAGGCTCAAAACAGCATCTTCCAGGAGAAATCTGTTGGGATGATCTAAACCTGTTGGGCACAGGGATTTAGGAGCATCGCAGAACAGTAGAGATGCGATGCAGTGAAAGAAGTGGGGACCTGAGGTGTGTGGTCTGCACAGGGGACCATGCACCAACTGCCCCTCCTTCACAGGGTTGGGCATCCATCTTCCTTCTGCTGGGAGCAAGGAGGATGCCCCAAAGGTCCCCACTCAAACCCCAGGGGTTTCCTGGAGGCACTGAGAGGTGTCTGTGCCACAGGAACCCCAGCCAACACAGGCAAAACCACTGTGACCCTCCCCAAAACGGCTGCAGCTGCAATGCCTCAGTGCTGGTCACCTGCCCAGGTGTGGGGCTGCTGGCAAGGCCACGGGGCAGACGGGGCTGGCAGCTGGCTCTGCCCGCAGAGCCATGCCTGGCTTCTCCAAGCCTCCCTGTTTATTTGTTCTACAACAGCTTGAAACCAAATAGGGTTAATAGCCCTCCCTGTGTCCTAGTGAGATGAAACTACCATTGGGAGACCCAGGACAATTTTTATATAGGATTAGAAAACAAAAATCAATATTTAATTATCTGTAAGCTTTTTGTGTCACTGCATCCTTAGCTTGCTAACGGTGAGTGCCGGCTGCCAGCAGAAAGTGAGTCATTAAAGGCGCAGTATCTTTTACTGGCCCGTTACGGGAGCACAGTAAATAGAGCACATTATCACTCCTCACACACCTGCACGGTTATTTATCTTTACAATCTCTATTTACCTATATTTATGGTGGGTTTCTCCTGTATATTATATGGCCAGGTTAACTTTAATGGGCTTCATTAAAACAGGCACTTAACAAAACTTTGGAACATCCTCGTTTGGACGGACGGCAGGAAACCGAAACGGGGAAGGAGGAGGAAAAGCGCTTTGTGTCACCAAGTCCCCAGCGCTCAGGAGCTGAAGGGTGGCTGATGGAAATGCTGATGGAAATGCTGATGGCTCCAGGGTTGTGTCACCACCCTGGGCTCTCTGGGACCCACAGCCATGGCGAAGCAAGGGGACTGGGGAGGCTCAGGGCTGGGAGGAGGAGGAGGAGGATGGAGCCTTCACTGGGTGCTGGGTTCTCAGCCCCAGGGTGTCACCAGTGTGTGGGGAGCCGTGAGCCCGTGGGCTGAGAGGCTGTTCAGGGTCTCCTTCCTTATCCCTGTTGCACCTGTCCCCCATATCTGAGTCACAGCACCAGGGGACAGACGGACACAGCACCCAGCACCGCTCCTGCTCTCCTTCTCCCTTGCTCTCCTGCTCTCCTGCTCGGGGTCCATCCTGAGGCTCTGTCCCTGCGAATCCTCCGCCTCCATCACCCTGTGCCCATCCACCTGTACTCGCACGGCCCGCTCAGAGCCACTCAAAACGTAATAAATAAATATCCTGGGAAACGAAACCTTCCCCCGTGGCGAGGGGACTGGGCAATTAGCGGATCTTTTTTGCTGCAGTAGTTAATTTTTTACAAGCCTCCCTTATTTTCCCTGTTTCCCCTGGTTAATAATGACTTGCAGCCGCTTACACCATAAATAAGTTCCACAAATTTCGCAGATGCACCGGGCTGTTTAAGCAGGGAAATTGAGCAGCATATGTCTGAATGGTTAATTGACTTAATTGCTGTTAGTTGGGCTATTAGCACACTTGATCCACCCCAATGACCGCAATACTTTCTTAATGGTGTTCATTTTATTTGGATGCCAAGCTCCAGTTACCATTACAGGGAAATTTCCAATTGCTGATTACCTCATAAATATATAATTGTAGTCATAGGCTAAATAAAGCCAACAGGCATTAATAATGAACAGCGTTTGACTAAGAGCCTTTAAAGGATGATGGAAGTTTCTTTAAGGACCTCAGCTATTCTTGAAATGTAAATAATCTTTCATGCTTCTATTTTTAATGATGCTGCATCCTTTTTCCAGTCAGCATCAAGCACCAGGAGAGGTGCTTGGTGCATCCCACATCCAGGTAATGTCCAGAGAAAACAACAGAGACGGGAGCCTCCCGAGGTCTTCCTGTTCCAGGATCAGTCCCAAGGGACACTGAGGTTATTCCTTTCAGGCAGCCACAGGCACGTGAGTGACCACTGACTCCAGCCTCTCATCCAGGCTTTCTGAAAACAGCTTATCCCAATGCCTGTCTGCAGGGAAAGGCAAAATCCACGCACAGCCAGGCCAGGTCCTGCCCTGTGCATGGGGGCCTCACTGGGCTGGGGGGGGACACAAGCAAGGGGTGCTGTGTCTGCCACGGGCGAGGCTGCCGAAACCGAGCGAGTGTGTCACCGACCCCAGCACCTGTCACACTGGAGAGGGTGGCTGTCACCTCCCTGCCCAGCCCCCTGCAAAACGCAAGGATGGCTCTGACAGCAGCACCCGTGGCAGGGGTGGTTGACCAGGACCCCACTCAGGTCCAGCCTGGCTGCAGTCCTGGGTCGAGCCACCCCCAAAGCAGTTTAGTCTGTCACCAGACAAACCAATAACCAAAAAAACACCCCTACCAGTGCAGATGTGCCCCCAAGGGTGGCACTAACGGCAGGTATGATTTATCCAGAAGAGGAACAGCAAGGGAGAAAGGGCCTTTTCCAACTCCAGCATTGTTGCTGGCTCTAGAGACAATTTAATTATCCCAGGCTATTCTTAACTGACCTAGTCAAATGAACCTGCCTAGCTCTGTCCACAATAATTACCCACGATTTGCTAATTCATGTGGAGAAGAAATTACTCCTCGATAGTCTGTTAATCTTTGATTCCCAGCCATGAGCTCATTTACTCCAGGCGTGTTCCCTACTGGCACCAAACGGAGAGCATTGCATTAGTTATTTTCAGCTATTAGGGAACTAGTTATAATTAATGTTGGCTTTGACCATAGCCTGATTTTAGGCAGATGCCTTGGGGTGCTGAAATGGGTGGGGGCTGTTTCACAGCCACGTTTCTGGGATTTGGGAGCATCCTGCACATCCTGGAGACAGGGTCACTTGTGATATCAAGCAGGGCTGGGACAAGTGGGACCAACCCTCAGGTCATGGACACAGGGAAGAAGGGACTTGCCACCCGTGGATGTGTGAAGTGACGATGGTCCCCACGTCTGTGGGCAGCATCCAACCCTCTCCCTCATTGCCAGAGAGGTGGGAATGTGTTACCCCGGATCTACCTGTCCCATGGGACAGGGACGGCATGTGACCATGGGCTGCCCTGTGGGGGATGGCATGGGGGCTCTGCCACCTTCTCACTAAGGAGTTGTTTCCCATTTCCAACCCTTCTGCCCATTTCTATGGGCACTGCTGTGTGATGGGAAGCCGCTGGGTCACTGGATGCGTGCAGGGATGGAGGCTGTGAAGAAAAGAAAAAAATCAGAAGAGAGGAAAAGAATTTTGAGGAACAGGAAAATGAAACACTCTTCGCAGCCTCCTGCCCGAGCTGCTCTGCTTCCAATGCCAGGGTCCCTCTGCACCCCAGGGCAACCTCCCAGTGCCTTCCCTGGGGTCCGTGGGGAGGAACAGGGGCTGGAAGCAGTTGGGTTTCACCCATTCCCAAGGATCACAATTCCCTACCCTGCCTTGCACTCCTGGAACTTTTCCCGTCGGAGTGTCCTTCTGCAAACCTACCAGGCACTGGTCCCTGTGTCACCAGGAGCTGGCAGGGACCGCCTGCCTGCCCACCCCTCATCAGATGGGGGTGAACTCCTCTCCACCTCCCCTCCGCCCTCCTCTCCACCCTCGGCTGGACCACTGACACCCCTGGCAGGACTGATGGCACCAGGGGGGTCAGGCCGCCCTCCAGACCTGCAGAAAATGAGAAGCAGATGTTGCTTCAGCAGAGGAAGGGTCTCAGGATATGAAATAGTTTCACCTGGTGCCTTCATCTTCTGGAAAATCGCACGTGACAATTCCTTTTGAAAATGATCAAAGCCAGGCACGACGTTTCCTCTCTCCTTGCCGATCTACTCTGCTCTGTTTTATCAGATGGAGTTTAAAGCGAGAGCATGTTTTATTTTAAGACAGACTTAAAAAATATTCTGGCCTTTCGGCTTGACCATTCAAACCATCTGCTTTCCTATGTCTCAGATGTTGGCCCAGAGAAGAGGAGCGGTGTTAACAATAAGCAAAAGTACCTAATAATCAGTTTAATACAATGCTGCACAATACTTATGGAGTTGGCATTCCCAAAGTTATTACCAGAAGCCAAATCTTAATCCTTTTTAAGTTGGGGGAAAAATGGATCAAAAATTAGAATGATATCAAGCATAAAATAATCTTCTGTCTGTATTGCACTGATAAAAAAATAGAATATATAATTACCATGTACAAACTGCTTATGTTTGTGATTATATGTTGCTGCCATCTCCAGGTCCTCCCGGTAAATGACTTAATTGGGTTGTCCTGATGTATGGATGGAGAGCGGGAATGTGTGCTGGATCTCACAGGGATGTGTGCTGGATCCCTGCACTGGGAATGCCTGAGACAGGGACAGAGCTTTGCTGCTCCTGGAGATGCTGCAGAGGGTGAGAGGGGCTGCTGGGTCCTCTCTCCCCCAGGGTTGGGCGCTCCCTGTGTTCCTTTTTTCCTCCTCCTTTACAATTGCCATATCCCACACCAGATTTTTTTTTCTTTTCCTGGATATTTATGAGTAGATTGAGAAGAAAGTCTGGCAGAAGAATGGAGGCTCTGGGACACCAGTGGGGTGGATGTGGCACGGGATTTAGAATTCTGGAATTTAGAAAGTGCCTCGTACCTGAAAGGCAGTTGAATCAACAAGGGAATGGGGAGGGAAGCACAAAGGATCCAGTGCCCTGTCTAGACACTAAATGTACTTGAAAATCAAGTCATGGGATTATCTCCACAGAGGAGCAGACTGGGCAGGCATAAAACTGGTGTTCAGGGCTGAAAGGAAATCGTGAGAAATAAAAAAAAACAACAGCTCAGAAAGCTGGCAAAGGGAAAAGGCTGGGGCTTCTCATGGCTGTGAGCAGCACCCAGATGGATAAGACACTGCCTTGGGAAGGAAAACGGGAGACAAAATTTCGAAGGATTAAAGGAGCATCTTCCTTTGGCACAGGGAAGATAACGGGGAACAGCCCGACCTCAGGAAGGAATTGCATCCATGTGTGGGATAAATGACACCAGCAAGCTCCCCAGGTAAAGGGGACACCCAAAGGTTCCCTGGATGGCTCCCAGCTGCACCTCTGTGCAGAACAGGGAGCTGTGTGCGACAATAAATCTCTGCCCATGGGGTAGCCCAGGAACAAGCACGGCGTGTGTAAAACACCAGGATTAGGGGATTTTTGATGTATAAAAATGCTGTATTCGCTTTCTGCCTTTTCTGCCACACATCAAACCACAATGCTCCTCACAGCCTCACGCTCCTCTTTACTGCCCGCTGTATTTATTACAGCTGAGGAAAGAGATTTTTTATTTTCTATTGGGTTTTGTGTTGGTTTTTTTTATATTTGCTAAATTTAGCCATTTTTCTGATGAGGATGTTCAGCAGCAGAGCAAGCAATGCTCTCAGATAAGTTCATCATTCTCAAAAGCCTTTGGTGTCATTTAGCGAGGAATTTTTGCTTGGAAAAACATTTCAATGCAAATGATGGCCATTACCACAATTAAATATTTATTTTTTTGTCCCCAAATGCGAAGATAATTTCATAACTGACTCAGGAAGGTGGGCAGCCCATGGCAGGGGGTGGAACAAGATGATGTTTAAGCTCTCTTCCAACCCAAACCATTCTGTGATTCTGTGATTCTGTGATTCTTTGACTCTGCTCTTAATGTGCTGTTCCAGAGACTCTGACTGGTTTCAAGTTGGTGGGCAGAGAATTTTTCTTAATAGCCTCTAAACCTGCAAATCAATATGTGAGGTTTGCTGAACAACCCAGCCAAATCAAAGGTATATTTTGAACCTGAAAAAGTACTCTCTGCACTTTTTACCATTTACCCAGCGCTAATATTTACCTGGAATTAATTCTGCTCCTCTCCCAACCTGGAACCTCCCTGCTGGGGGGAAGGCTGGTGAGCAGCCCTTGTTGCTTTTATGGGGTGAAAACATTTTGGATGAACATAATTCGTTCTCCGATTTCCCAGGATCCGAAATCTATTTGATGTAAAAGGTCAGAAGAGTTTTCAGTCATGCAAACAAGCTGCCAAATATAGACGGCCAGAAAGATGTAAATTCAGTGACTTGGACAATTAACATTTAAGCTAAATTAAAACTAGAAGTGGTGAGGATGCATGAGCAAGGGTTGTGCCCACCACGTCTCTCCAGGCTGGCACAGCACAGCCAATCCCAATCCTTCAGTCCCACCTGCTCTCAGGTGGTTTATCACCAACGAACTCTCAACAGTTTATGACCAATAAATCAGTAATTGGAGTAACACCTTTGCAACGAGTTTTGCCTACTGCATCACAGAGTTGTCTAAAACATATGGGAGATCAGTTTGGGGCACTGCTTCCCATGACGTGATTCCTTTGGCCATGCCAGGCTCAGCTGGCACTGGGATCCCAGTATCCCTTCGTCCATCCCATCCTCCCCGTCACTACCCTTGGATCCTTTCAAGCTGGGAGGGAGCTGGTGGGTTCAGAGCCATCCTCCTTCCCTCTTCCAGACCAGCTCAATCTCCTGTGGTGCCCTCACCTCCACCCAGCCTCCTCTGACAGCAGGGATGGGGAAATCCCATCTGCCTTTCCTCCTCTTGGCTTTTCCTTTATTACACTGGGGGACCACCATGTTCCCACTTCAGCTTTCCCCACTGTGACTACATCTGGGAATCTTTCATTTCCTCCCATTTTTGCTGAGCACATTTGGGCTGATGCCACTCTTCTGAGCTGTTCCTTGCAGCACATTTGGGGTTCAGTGGGCCAGCCCCTGCTGGGCCAGCAGCTCCCTGAGTTTTGGGGTTTGTCATCACCCTCCAGACTGCTGCCATCTTCTGAAGAGAGCCCCACAGCTGGCAGAGGAGGGATGTGCTCCCTGGAGCTGCTTGACGGCCTTTGTGCTGGAGAAATTCCACACAGTGCAAGCATCTCCTCTCCGCTGCTCAGTAAGGTGGGGCCGAAGGAGACAGGAGGGACCCTTTAATGAGGGGGGTGTCTGAAGGACTTTGTGAATGGACTGGGAAAGTCATGGGCTCGGGATCACATTGCGCCCGCTGAAAGAGCCCCGTAAATGGAGTCATTCTTGGTGGCAGTAACTGATCCGCCTCCCGGCTGAGAGTCATGGAGATTAGGCATTAATTGAACACGGGCTCCAAGAGGGGAGAGAGAGAGCGGGGTTAGGGTGGGCAGGCGAAGGAAACATTAGGATGGGAGCATAGAGAGAGGCTGTTAATAAAGACACAAGGGCAGCTGTGCACCGAACGTGGGGGGATATAGGATTTCAAGAGCCGGGCTCCTCTTTCCACTGAGAGCTACCTTTCATGGGATGTAACCTTAGGAATCAGCCCCGCAGCCAGCGCCACTCTGGCAGCACTGCCCTGGGGATGGGGACAGGGACAGCCTTGGCTGGCGTGGGGGTCTCTGGCAGCACTGCCCTGGGGAGGGGGACAAAGGCAGGGGCAGCACTGCCCAGTGAGGGGGTCTGTGGCAGCGCTGCCCCGGGATCTGCACGACTGGGAAGGGAATTGCATCCATTGCTTCCCACCCACCCGGAACCTTGGGATTAATGGATCGGGAGGGGGTGATGAGGAGAGTGCTTCGGGAATGGGGAGGGTCACGGGGAGCCATGCCCAGCACGGCTGGGGCTGGGTTTAATCTGGAAGTCACGGCGAGACAATGAGTTTTCCTCGTCACAGCTTTTCAGTTCATTACTCTGCCTCTCTCTTTTCTGCAAATAAGTAAATGCACTTAACAGGTTGCTGCAGGTCACCTAAGCTCCCTGTCGTGTGTGCACTCTTATCCCCTGGTAATTGCAAAGCGCTGCTACCGATCTGAAATGTCAAAGAAGTGATTTAAATAGGAATTTACATTTGCTGCAAATGAGGGCGGCACACACAGACAGGGCCTGCAGCCAGCTGACACCCAGCACTGCCAAACGGTGGGACTGGACTGGGGTTCCCACCCCCACGTGGGTTGAGATGTCCAGGAATTTGCAGAGGAAGATAACGAGACTTGGAAATGATTCTCCACTGGCTGCAGGTTGGGGCATCACAGGAAAATCACAAAGGCTCCTCAGACCCTTTAACCTCCTTTTGTGTAGGTACAAGAGGATAACCACAATTTGTTGGTAGAAGTGGAGAGACTTAGAACCATGGAATCCTAGAACAGTTTGGGTTGGAAGGGACCTTAAAGATCATCTCATTCCAACCCCCTCGCTTACACAAGACTCACAAAAGGCTTTTCCAAAGGCTTGGCTTCTCCCCAGCTCTGTGCTGGCTGGAGATGGCCCAGGGTGGAACGAGCTCAATGGACCCACGTGTGCATCTCCACCCACTCCCAGAGCTGCTGAATTCCCCACAAACACAGAGTCCAGCTGTGATCCCGAGTGTTCCTGTGCGTTTGGCAGCCAGAAGGACACCCCGGGAAAAACCTGGAAGCAAACCTTGAACTGGAAGTGGTGATCCTCTGCCAATTGCCAGCGGGTGGAGAAACAGCCAGAGATCTGGGCAGTCCCTGCAGGCATCGTCCAGAGCTGGGATCATGCTGTCCTTCCTGCAGCCAGGTGTGAGCCCCCATTTTATTTTCCCTCCCTGAATTTCAGGATTACACAGAAAACCGTGAGTGAAATTCCCACTTCTGCCCAACCCACGTTCCAGCGCTGCCGGGAGCCACTGTGCTCCAGCGCCGAGGGGCACCAGTCTGTTTAAACAACCCTCATATCCACATATCCAAACTCTGGAGATATGGATTTTGCCACTTTGGCATCCAAAGGGCTTTCATTAGCGCTTTGCTGTGGCTCTGATACGGCGGATAATGTGGGTTTCCCAGTGGAGCGTGCATTTCCTCAGGCACGTGGAGAGCTGGCACCTTTCCCTTTCCTCCTCTCTCACACTTTCCACATGAGCAGTCCCAGCAATACGCACAAACCCATTTAGCAAATGGATTTTTTTTCTTGTGAAGTGTTCAAAAATAGTCACCCTTTATTATTAAAGATGATGATGGGCGTTTCATGACTCAACAGTCTGAGGGCGAATCTGCACCCAGGATATCAATAGTGCACGTAAGCAACTGCAGCGATCGATAGCTCAAGTATATTTCTGTATTTATTACATATTCAATCAACTAACTCCTGCTCTTTTATCAATACATTAACTGATAATAAAACTCTGTTTGCTATAGAAAGTATTAGACACTGTATAACAAATAATTGAACCTTGGTGTGTGTGAGTATCGAGCTGCAGAGGCGCAGCGGGAGGGAGCCGTGCGATACCCTCCTGGTTATCCCACCTTGTTTGATTAAAGGCAAAACAAAACGCTGCAGATGAGACGTTAAAAACATCTTGTGCTAATGCAGATCTGAAGCCATCAAAGCGGGAAAGATTAAAACGAGCAGGTTCCTGATTTCCAGTGGCGTTTGAAGATCCTGCTTGGATTGTGCTGCTCCCAGGGATTCCAATGGCAGCAGTAGCCAGGCACAGGTCAGGCGTGCACAGCTTCCCTTCCCTGTCTCTGCTGCAATTTTGGACAGGTCACACAGCCCCCAGTGTTTGCTGCAGGTGGCCTGCAGCAGGAGAGAGCAGTGGGGTTGAGATTAAGAGGTTTAGGCTGGATATTAGGAAAAATTTTTCCATTGAAAGTATTTTCCAGTCCTGGCACAGGCTGCCCAGGGCAGTGGCAGAGTCACTGTCCCTGGAGTGATTTAAAAGCCATGTGTGTGGCTGTTGCACTTGGGGACATGGTTTAGTGGTCTTGGCAGTGCTGTGGGATGGACTCATGATCTTAGAAGGCTTTTCCAATCAAAAGGATCCCATGATTCTGTGATTAGGACACATTTTACCTGGGGCAGGCATTGATTTTGACAAAGCTCTGGCTGAGGATGCCTCGCTGGACCAGCCTGATCCCAGGGAAGGGGATTCCGGGAGCTGGTAGGTCCAGGCCTCTTTGTGTCACTTTTAATTAAGCCGGATAGCAAAGCCTCTATTAAGTGTGAGGAATGTGTCCTATGAACAAACACACCGCATTACTATCAGTTATATTTTATTTTTATCATTGTTATTATTTATTAGTCTGGAGCCCCAGCAGCCCATTGATCTGCTCCCGAGGAGCCTCAGTGAGGCTGAGCAGTCATAGATCATCTTCGACAGAGGCTGACACGGGCATTTTCTGTCCTGAACTATTTACTAGGAGCGTGTGAGCTGTGGCACAGTTTGGTTTGAGAAGGCTTTGCAAGGGAAGCAGGTGACGGCTGAAAGCCTGGTCCTGCCGTGGTGTGAGTCTGTGTGGGAGCCGAGGACTGGCTGCTGCTGCATCCCCTGGGATTTTGGTGGCACCTGAGGGGTGACCTGGAGCAGCCTGGCGAGGTGGGAGCCAGGCAGGTCCGGGGATGCTGCCCCAGGTCAGTCACATCCCTGGCAAGGATTTTGCTTGTGCAGAAAGGTTCAGAGGAGAACAAAGAGCTCTTTTCTTGTCAAGCCTAAGGATCCTGGCTTGGGCTGTAACCAGATCAGTGCAGGTGAATAACCCCTCTGCAGTGACCTGGAGAAGGCAGGGTGGTCCTGCTGCAGCAGGGCAGGGGCCTGGCTACAGAGCATGGGTGGAAACAGGGGGTGGTTTTTCCCGCAGCTCCACAAACATTAATTGCCACAAACCCTCTTTGAAAGCAAATGGCAGAAATGCAAGCAGGAAAAGCAGGATGCCAAAAAAACAGAAAACCATTTCATGCACAGAGAATGCAGCGCAAAGGAGTGAAGAAGGGCTGTGGGCACCTTTGCACCCACCAGCTCGCTGCAGCCGCGTTTGCTCTGGGAGCTGGGGTGCCCCAAAGCCAAGCACGCTTTGGCTGTCAGGAAGGCCCTGCTGCCCATGGCTCCAGCCCAGCGAGACACTCACACACGATTATCATCTTCCTCGGCAGAGCAGGGAAGCGGCAGCACGGCCCCTGGGGCGAGACCCTCACCCAGCCCGTGCTGAGCTCACACTCACCCTGCCCGTCCCCAAATCATTGGGGTCCCCTAGTGTCCTCAAGGACCAAGGTGTGGAGAGCAGAGCACTCATCCCCCACTGGGGCCGAGGCCACCGTGGCTGTGCTCCGTGGACAGAGCAGTGACCAGCCGAGGCGCCTGTGTCCAGATGCCTGTTTACATCCCTGCGCTCTGGTGCTTTCCGAGGGGGAACGTCCGTGTCTTTGTCCCTGCTGATTGCCCTCCGCTTGCTCGTGCATTTGATCGTTTCAGACAAGCAGCCTTCACCTGAGGACATGTCAGGGCGCTGCTAGTTACTTGTCCAAAGGGGAAAACATTCTTTATCTCCTTCAGTAGCTCGTGCTTTCTGAGGCATCAACACCCCGTGCTGCCGGAGCCGCAGCCCCTCGGGTCGCACGAGATCCGTGTTTTGTGTAGTTCAGTAATTCTGCAGATGTTCTGTATTGGTGTGACCATCCCAAGGAATAAAAATCTGCAGCGTTTTCAAAGTGAAAAAGGGGTTTAATTTCCAAGGGACGGATTTGTGTGGCAAAGGGGAAGGGCACGCTGCGGCCTGCGGCACGGAGCCAGCTGGCACTGCCAGCACCCCCTTTGCCCACGTGTCCCTGGTCAGAGGGGGCTGTGGGAGCAGAGGTGACGCGCAGCGGGTGGCAGGGAGCCCTGGCCATCACTGTCACAGCTGCTGGGGACACCCCTGCGCTGCCACCCTGCATCACCCTGTCAGGGAGTGTGGGACACCCACGGCTGGCCCCAGGCGGCTGAACCACTGAGCTGAGACAAATCCGAGTTGCTGTTCATCCCATGAAAACACAGGATTTTCACAGGGCCTTCGGCACAGCTCGCAGCCGGCTGAGGCTCCAGAGATGCAGACAGGGGCTTATGAGCTGCTTCCTGCCCTGGCTGTGAGCTCAGCACAGCTTCTGCCAGTGCCACGGGAGCCACTGGAGAGATCCTGAGACTGGGCAGAGCTGGGCTAGCAGCTCGGAGAGACACAGCTCCGGGGTGGACAGGGCAGTGGGAGAGGGATGCCCAGCTGGGATGGATGTGGGATGCACTAAAAGTGCTCCCCTATGGCCAGTTTGGGTGGCGGGGGTCACCACAGCCCCCCGCCTTCCCCTCGGAGGTCCTGGGACAGCCCTCACTGCCCCAAACATCCCATGTGAGCAGAGTTGGGCAGCATGTGCGTGTGTGTGTGTGTGCACATGTGTTTAATAAAATACAAACTTACATTTCCCTTTTCAAATGGAATTAACATACTTTATTGCCAGCTATAAGAATTATTCCTTAAGGGTAAGAAGTTTATAAAAAATTTAAAGTAACAAAGGCAAACTTATAAAAAATTCATCTTTTAGTAGTGATTGCTCTATAAAAAAAAGAGTAGGTTTAAGTGAGAATACAAAATTCACAGAATTAATTATGTAAACAGAAAAAAAGGCACAACAGCTGAGAACTAAACTAATTAGCAGCAGAGTGGCCCTGCCAGTGGCAGCCTGGGCCAGCGCATTGGCTGCGTGAGAGTAACCCACAGCGACACTTGTGTCCTCAAGTTATTTATAACACAACTCTGCTGAGGCTCAGAGGAATGCTGGCTTAATTAACCCAATGGTGAGTGTGGGGAGCACCAGCTTTTCTCACCTGTGCGTCGTGCTGGGATTTTTGTCCCGAGGGTGCTGCAAGCTGATGTTGGCTCTGATTCGCCACGGGCTCCTCTGGAGGAGCTGCTGCAGCTCCACCACCGCTGGGAGCCTGGCAAGTCATGGAATCACAGAATCCCAGAATGGCCTGGGGTGCCTGGCCAAGAGTCCCAGATGAAAGAAAGAAAGAAAACCCCAGATCCCTGTGGGGGAAGAACCTGGAGGGAAACCCCAGCCCATCCCTGAAGCTTCCAGCCCTCCAAGCCAGGACAAGGCTGTGGCCAAGCCCTCTGGACCTTCCCTCCATCCTTGGCAGGGAGCAGAGAAGGGGCAGGAGAGGGGAGATGAGGCTGGGCTGGGAGAAGAAGAACCTCGCCAGGTAGTGCAGGTTGCCACCTTGGCTCAGCCTCAGTCCCTCTGCTTGGGCACAGCAGCATCCCTGGAGCACCCCCCGATGCTGACCCCAACCCAGACAGACACAGGGGGTGCTGAGGGGGGGTCATTGGGGGTGTCCTGTGCTGGGTCTGTCCCCACCCACCCCTCAGGACTGTGGGACCTGGCTCTCCACCCCGGGGGACCCTGGGCTGTGGGACCTGGTCACCAAAGGCACTGTCCATGCCCGGCTGGGCTGCTCCTGTGTCCGGATCGGCCAGGTTTAATGATTGCCTTGCTCCATCCAGAACAGCCAAATGCAAGGGACGGGAGCAGAATGAGCAAGAGCCTTTCCATTCACAGGCACATTAAAGGTGTCATTGAGATGGAAGGCGCTTGCTCATTCCAGCCTGCGCTCTGCATTATTTTTCGCTGTAGGAAAATTTTCAGGAGGAGAAAAGAAACTTAAGGAGCACATTTAAAAGTAAAGTTGAATAGAACAGGGCTGCTGGGAATACAAATGCTGCTCGAGTTTCCTTCTGATTCCTTCTACTGGCTGTCCTCTGCCAGGAGGCTCTGCTGGCCTTGCCCTGGAGGAGCTGCTGTCAGCACGGCTCCCGTGGGTGTTGCCAGGCAGGGACAACGAGTCCCACAGCTCCCGTGGGTGTTCCCAGGTGGGGATGGTGAGTGCCACAGCTCCCATGGTCTCTCATCCCCCCTTGAAGGCTCAGGAGCTGCAGCCTGAGGGTTCTCTGTGCTCTCAGCTGCACAAGACATGCAAGGAGGGCACAGCAGAGACACCAGTGCCCCGGCTGCAGGTGACACTTTGGGTGTCATGGTCACACTGAGCCTGTTTGGACACAAGGCTACGGCTGTGCTGCACAGTCCCACCAGCATCTCTGCAGTGGGATGTGGTGTGGCTCCCACCTGGGGCAAACACCAGGGGCTGCTGTGACACACTTTGGGTGTGGGATGGGTGAACGCTGTCCTCTTTCCCTGGGAAGGGACAGGGATGGGGATGGAGAAGCGGATGGGGCCAGGGGTTGGCTCTGTCTCACCTCCTGCAGAGCCTCCTCGTTGCCACCACCCTCGTAAGAGACAGAAGCGTCACTCGGATTGGGAAGGAGCAGCTACATTTAGAAAGTGCACGAAAGGCAGCGTTTGAGTTTCACAGGAGCCCCTCGCCCACTCTTTTTCTCACCCGCTCAGCTTCATGCATTCCTGAAAAACCTCCTTTCCTCATCCGTAGCTATTTTTGCCTCTGAGCTGTAGCATGAGTAGGTGGGATCATCTCGCTGTGCCCAGGTGTGCTGTCCCAGGGGCTCGCTCAGGCTTTGCAGCGTGAGGAAGCTCCATTACCCCATTGCTGGCCCATGGTGAAATGCCTGGAGGGATTCGCCTTCCCTCCTGCAGCCACTTCCCTGCCCCAGATCCAGTTTTCCCCTCCATGTGATGAAGCAGTTCTAATGGGAGCCCGGGAGGTTTTTGCTCCACGTTGCCCTTCCCTGGCAGTTATCAGCGATGCAGAGCCCGGGATCCCTGGTGCTGAACACCCCAGCCCTGATTCCCTATGCAGGGACACGGTGACTGTGAGAAGAGACAGGACCCGCAGCATTCTGCTCAGCCGTGAAAGACCCAGAGAAATGCAGATGCCGAAGCCAAGGTCTGGCAGCTCCCCCTGAACCTCCTGAGGGCAGAGCAGGGACCAGCTGCTGCTGTGGAGAATTTCCTTGAGGATGCAGGGCTAAAATGACCCCCCCTCGGCCAGGTGAGCTTCTGCCAGCCCTCAATTCGAACACCCCTCTTTCCTCTCCTCTGCTGACAAGTGCCAGGCAAATGCTCCCAGTGCCCTCTCTTGGCATCGCTGCCCGTTCCTCTGGCTGCTCTCTGAAGTGGATTTAATGAGGATTTTAAGTGGTTCCTTCAGGCAGGTGCTGGCCAGGCCAGCCCGCCAGGACCAAAATCCACCCTGGAAGCTCTCCTAATGAACCCTGTGGCCGGAGGAAGGAATACAGACGGGTGATTCTCTGCATTTGCCGGGAGGGCTCCAAGCTCTCAGCTCGGGCTGCTGCCGCGGCACCGGGGCCAGCGCCAGACGCAGCCAGAGCAGCAGGAGAACAGGATGGGGCACGATGAATATTTCATGGTGCAACGCTAGAGCTTTGCATCAGCACCAGAGTGGAGGGCTCAGCACTCCTGGTGTTTGATCCCACGCACGGGAATGTCACGGCACACGAACCTGGGTGGACTCCGAAGGCGAGGAGTGGCTGCTGTGCTCTCACCGAGCTGCCACACCCGGCAGCGGCCGGACATCGGCTGCGCGGCACAGTGGGGACACGGCCGCACGGGACAGGTGTAGGTGGGAGGACAGCTCTGCCAGCGGTTCAGTTTCCAGGCTGACAATAACTCCCGAGATTTCCTCAGGGCTCTGAAAATACACGGCTAAAGAGAAGATCTTCATCATAACGGGAGAGCAGGAAAAGTTGAGCTGACCTTCTCACAGAGCACCGGCCACCAGCACTAAAAGGTCACTGCGAGCACTCTCGCTGCCGCTGGCTCCTGGCTGCGGGGGCTTTCAGGGACAGGGACCTGCCTCACAGTGGTGGGCCCTGGCACCAGCCCATCCAGCACAAACCTCTCTCTGGGAATGTTTGCCTGGTTCTGAAGCCCAGATTCCCCATGTCCCCAAGAGTCTCCAGCCCTGGAGGTGTCCAAGGAAGGCCTGGACGCGGCACTCAGAGCTCTGGGCTGGGTGACAAGGAGGGGATCGGTCGCAGGTTGGACTCAATGGTCTTGGAGGTCTTTTCCAACCTAAATGATTCTGGGATTCTGTGTCTGAACCCCGTGGCAGCCGGCAGCCTCTGCCTTCCCAGAGACCTGGAGCCAGGCTCTGTATCATCACCTGCTGCTGAATCAGCCCCGGCAATATCCCGGCGGTGCTTCAGAGCTGGAGAGCTCTCAGCTGGGAGGTGCTCCCTGCCACTGGCATCAGTTCAAGCCGCCTGGTGAACTAAATTGATTTTTTATAGTTGCTCTGGAGCAAGTTAAATGAATCTGTTAGTAGCTGCTCCCTGCTTAAAGCTCCCTGCAGCCCGGCGCTCCATAAAACGGGGGGGCTGCTCCAGCCGTGCCCCCGCCTCCGAGCAGTGCTGCTGTGATTAGCTGCCTGCTGCATAATTCCACATCATTACCGCGTGCGCTCCTGCACTCCGAGGAAGCCATCAGCGGAGCGAGCCGCGCTGGGCTGGGAGAGGAATCCGTGCCTCAAATGTGAACCCTGTGCAAAGCACGACGTGCAGGTGTCTGCACACTCCCGGTTTGCGTCTGCACCTCCCGTGTTAGTCCAGCGCCAGCTCCGAGTGTTAAATCACTGGGAGGCAGCTCAGCTATCACAACCCTGCCTCAACGACAATGATATTAAAAATTAACAGCAGTTTTGCTTCTATTTTCATAGAGGTTTGTTTGGATTTTTTTTTTCCTCGAACGTTTTCCCACATTTCTGTGCAGTAAAAGCGCTGGAAACCCATTCCCATAAAACCAGTGCAGGCTGAGATTCACAGGATTCCAGGACCTGGGGTTTTGGGAAAACAAAGGTCACCCCTCGCACGTGCTTGCTCCTCGGAGAGGGACTGGAGGCCGCGATCAGGCTCAAGGGCGCTCGATGGTTCCTTCATCCCCGGGGCTTCGGACACAGCAAGAGGCGTCAAGAGCGGCAGCACTGGAACAGGCACTGCCCAGTGCCAAACCCAGCCCAAATCAGCCACAAAACCCCTTGGTGGGTTGGATCAGAGCCAAACCACAGCGGTGCCACCCCGTGACCCGCAGCCCGTGCCCAGCCTCGGCAGCTGGCACTGCTTCCCCCGCGCCGGCACTGGGGCTGGGGGATGCTGAGCCGGCAGAGCATCTCTCCCAAAAACGGGGATGCGGGATGGTGAGCCGGCAGAGCATCCCAAAAACGGGGCTGGGGGATGCTGAGCCGGCAGAGCATCTCTCCCAAAAACGGGGATGCGGGATGGTGAGCCGGCAGAGCATCCCAAAAACGGGGCTGGGGGATGCTGAGCCGGCAGAGCATCTCTCCCAAAAGCAGGACTGGGATGGAGCCGCCCGGTATCGCGGCTGGCACCACCACGGGCGGTTTCTATCACTCCACACAGCTGCTGAGTGCGCCTCTTCCTTCCCAACAGCTGCTGGGATCTGACCCTGTCCATCAGCAGTGCCAGGAAAGCCAGCGAGCTGCCGGCAGCCGCCTCGCTGACATCGGTGTTTTCAAACATGCAGGCAGCGATGTGATCGGCGCCGTCCCCAGAGGCCGCGCTCGGGGCCTCGCTGCGCGGAGCTGCCGCCGGTGCTGCCAGGAAACGCTGCTGCTGCTGCTGCCGAGCACAGTTTAACTCTTGAAGCGCAGCGGAGCCGGGCTCGGGCGGGCTCTCCGTGCTGCTCTGCCGGCTCCCGGATCCCAGTATCCCGGCACTGGGAAGAGGGGCTGAAAGAAAAGGGAACTTTGGAGATGAAGGAGGCAGAGCTGGAGAGGACGAGGCCAGTGGGAGATTTTCTGGTGGTGCCACCATCGGGGAGTGTTGGGTGCCACCATCGGAATAAGGCACCCTACGTCACGAAACTAGTGGGTAGGGAGTAAAAACAATGGGGTTTGTTGACTTGGGACAAAAGGTAATTAATATTGATTAAAGCAATATAAATGTCACCAAGCATTAGCAGGACAGACAAGATATGACTTAAGCAGCAAACAAAGGATGCCTGCACTGGATGGGAGCTGGGAGCAGAGGGTGCAGGGGGAACACGGGGAAGCTGTGATGAGCTCCCCACGCGGGCCAGCAGTGGCTGAGTGAACAAGTGCTCATGGAATTTGAGCCCACCAGCGCCCATCTGATGGTGCCGCAAAGCCCTGCCCGCTGCTGGTTGGCGATGGACGGCAAGAAGTGCCCCCAGGTGCCAGGCAGGGCCACGTGGAGGGGACACGCAGCCCCTCAGCGATAGCTCGCGGGGAGGCTCACCCACATCCCCCATCCCCATCCCTCCTGCAGCCTCTCACTCAGGAGGTGAAGGTGCTGCCAGCTGCCCGCTGCCTTTCTCGCGTTCCTGGCGTGAGGAAGCCGTCGGGCTGCGTCTCCCAGCACCCTCGTTAATTTGAACAACTATTTACTTAAGCCCCCACCACCCCCCCCACCGCATTATGCATGCGGCCAGCGGGGCTGTGACTGCGGCATCGATCGGCACCACTTCAATACCCTCATTGAGATTCCGGGCACCGGCTCGGGGACTCTATCTCAGTGTCTGGTCAATAGCTTATATTTTTAATTTGTCGATAATCAGTCAGGACCTTGGTCTGAGTGCTGCCGAGGCTCCCTGCTCAATGGAGAAGGTGAAATCACTCAAGCAGGGTCATGTTTATGGCCTGAGCTGAACCATGGGAAATGGAGATATCAGTCAGGCTTCTGAAAAATAACGTGCTATATTATTTTTCATAAACCTGACAAAATCACATTAATTTAAAGACAAAGATAAGGCACCCAGCTGGCAGCGCTCACTTTCTCTTCCCTTCTGAGCATGCTGAGCCCCAGGAGGTGCAAACCAGCCCAAAATGTGCAAGCCTGGCACCACCACCACCACGCAGGGCACGTGCCCAGGAGCCAGTGACAGCCTCCAAGTGTGGCACCATCTCACTTGTGCCACTTCTCCTCCCCATCATCATCATCATCATCATCATCATCATCATCATCATCATCATCATCATCATCATCATCATCATCATCCCCTCGCTGACTTCAAAGAGCAGCTGAAGGCAGTTCCTTCAGCCTAAGGAACAGCAGCAGGAGGGAATCAGGCATCAGGAGCAGAGGGGGAAGCGCAGCTCTGGGAGAGGGGCCTGACTCGTTTGGAGGTGATGCCCAAGGATTGCTGCTGGGAGCTCCAAGGTGTTCACAGCAAAGACGTGACTTTTAGTAGGCGAAGAAGATACCTGTGTTTGCAGGTGAGTGCTGAGCCTCAGGGCGTTTTTCTAACTAATACTCGGAGTATTTAACTGGTTTTAAGGCTTCTTTTGAGAATTTGATAAGACAAAAGGTTATTGTCTGCAACTCTTGGCTTTTGGAATCTGTATCTCTGAGCAGTGTCAGTGAAGGCACGTTGTTAATGGTTTTGGCTCTGCCATAAATGTACCTGTGAGTTTTTGGAGCAAACGGCAGGAAAGAAAAAAAGAAGTTTGGAGCTGCAGTTTCAGCCTTTAAAGAGAAAATTGTGATCTACACGGTTTCCACCTGAGGAAACCTCGTGTGAGCTCCAGGAACAGCGTGTGCCAGAGGTGTCAGCACGTGGCTGCAAGGGGCAGGGTGCTTATAATTTATAGTTTTTAAGCAAACCAGCCCTGGGAGCTCCAGCTCTGTGGGCTGTGGTACCTCCTGCGAGTGGGGAACTCTGCTGGGGTTTTGGCCTCTGATGGACTCGCCCGGCTCTGGCTGGGACCAGTGGCCTTGTGCTGGCCAGGCCCCCCTGCCCTCCCCTCCCTGTGCCTGGGCACAAAGCAGGGCTCATTTGCCGCAGCTTTTGAGGAGCTCATTAAAATGTGGACATGGAGATGCAGATTTTCGTGCCCAATTTGTCTGCAGTCCCTCAGCTCTCATGCACTCAGTTCTACTTGAAAAGGCCAAAAAAAAAAAAAAAAAAAAAAAAAAATGTTAAANNAAAAAAAAAAAAAGTAGAATAAACTGTTAGAAACCCTCAAGGCAAGATGGGTTGACAAGTCAGGAAATGCATATGCACACCTGGAGAGGCAGTGGCTAAAAAAAAAGCAGGAAAACCTGGAACATTGATCAGGGAGAGCTGAATTGCCTTGGGAATGCTGGGAAGGGAGCGGGGAGTAAGGGAGGGAAGCAGCAGGTGTGAATATAGGGGTGTTGCCTTGCAGGGGTGTTAGAATTGTAGAATTCCTGAGTGGTTTGGGCTAGACAGGAATTAAAAACTCATCCCATCCCACCCCTGTCATGGGTAGGGACATCTTCCACTGTCTCAGGTTTCTCCAAGCCCTGTCCAACCTGGTCTCGGACACTTCCAGTGATGGGGCAGCCACAGCTTCTCCAGGCAAACTCTTCCAGTGCCTCAGCAGTGCTCTGTGATTTCTGGAGGTGGTGAGACATCACCAAGAGCTCGGGGCTGACCTGAGAGCTCCCTCTGTGCCCCACACGACCCCATGGCTGTGTCCCCTCCCTGCGAGTGGCTGGCCCTGGGACCCCCGTGGCAGTGGCTCAGCAGGCTGGGCTGGGTGGGGGGGCTGCGTTCCTGTGCCTTGTATCCACCAAGGAGTCTTGCTCCCGTATCTCACACTTGTCTCCTTCGATTTCCCTGACAGCCAATTCTGGAAAGTTGGAAGGTGTGCCATTATCTGGGACTACATTATGAAAGTGTCGCGCGGGTGATGAATGGCAGCGCTCAGCGGCTCTGAGGAGCAGCGGGGAAAGAGTGACATTAGGAAAGATCTGCCTTTTATGGTTTCTTCAATAGGGAGGGCTCTTTGGAGGGCTGTATTTCAAATCAGATAATCAAACATTCTTCCTGGCCTCCCAAACTTTGCAAGAAAGTGCTGGAGGAGTGTCCTGGTAGGGGGACAAAGGGGATGTGACTCATTTCAGTTCCTGCCTTCCTATGACAGGGAGTTTTTGAGCAGCAGTGCCCCAATCCCCTGGCACTGCCCGCTGCCTTCAGCCCGGTGCTGCTGCCTGTCCTGCTGAGGAGGGGTCTGTGCTGGGCGTTGGGGGGGTCCTGCTGGGTGGGAAATGGCTCCAGGGTGGGTTTGTTCTGCTGGAGGGACTGGAGAGGAGGAGGAGAGTTGCAGGGAAAGCTGTAGGAGTAGGGTCACATTACCCCAGCGCTCTGTGATTTCTCATCCTGGGGTGGTGAGATATGGCTCAAGGGCTGAGGGGCTGGAGGAGAGGGGACCTGGGTGACATTCCCTGCAAGCACAGCGTGGTGCTGGCTCCAGCAGCTGGCACTGCCCCTGTGTGCTCCATGCTGGGCACTTCACACCCTTGCAGGAACCCGTCTTTCTCCCGGTTCCTGCCCTGCCCCAGCCCTGTGGCCACCCTATGCCCATCTCCAGAGCTTCCCACGCACCTCCTCATGCTCTGCCATGGGAGCAACTAATAAGGTACACGGGCACATCATTTAAAATGATATTTAATACAACTGGAAAAACCCTAAAGACCTATTGACCGCGCAACATCCCGTGTCAGTGCGTTTTACAGGGAGTACGGAGCGAACATCAATAACCCCGCACAGGCTGTTACTGCACAGCTCACCAGTAAAACCCAGCTCAGCAGCTGCGAGTCCTGCTCGAGTTCCTCCTGTCATGGTGAGCCCAGAGCCTGGAGGAATCCACAGCACCTTTCCCAGCATCTCCTGCTGCTGCCCGGCAGCAGATGGCTTTTGGCCCCACATTACGTAAGGAGAGAATCATGGAACAGTTTAGGTTGGAAAGGATCTTAAAGCTCATCCCGTTCCACCCCCTGCCATGGGCAGGAACACCTTCCACTATCTCAGGTTGCTCCAAGCCCTGTCCAGCCTGGCCTTGGACACTTCCAGGGATGGGGCAGCCACAGCTTCTCTGGGCACCCTGTGCCAGGGCCTCAGCACCTTCACAGGGAAGTGTTTCATCTGAATATCCAGTCTAAAGCTACTCTCTGTTAGTGGGAAGCCATTCTCCCTTTTTCTGTCACTCCAGGCCCTTGCAAATAGTCCCTCTCCACCTTCCTCGTAGGCTCCCTTCAGGCACTGGAAGGCTGCAATTAGGTCACTCCTAAGACTTCTCTTCTCCAGGCTGAACAATTCCAATTCTCGCAGCCTCAGAGGGCACTCAGGCTCATTCCTTTCCTTCAGAAAGGTGGATGCTCTGTCCTAGATACCATAGAACCATCCTGTTTAATAAGACAGAACACCAGCAGCACCAGCCAGCTCAGAAAGCAAAGGCTTTCCTTTTTTTTTTTCCCTGTTGCCTTCAGGATATTAATAAAAACAGATTAATAAAATCAAAGGCAGCTCAATTAGACAGGGCATCAAGGAAAAAAATGTTTGCTGTACAGTCTTTCAATTTCCATGGCAGTTCTCACGCTGAGAAAATCTGTCTGCAGTTTCTGATGAAAAGATAGAAAGCTGATGTGTGAAACACAGGGGAGGGACGTACAAGCACGGCTGTCTTTGTGCTCCTCGTGTACAACACTCCTGTGTGGTGAAATTCCCAGGTTCCCAGCATGGGGCTGTCCCTTGTGTCCCTTTGGGGATGGCTGCAGGATGGTGTTTGATGAGTCGGGGTTAAATAAAGGTGTTGGGTAGGGGGTTTGGAGGGGGTGAGCCAGGAGTGCCTGGTGGGGGTGGTCACCTCCTCCCTGCCCTGAGGGTGAGGAGGAGCTCGTCTACTTGGGGAAGGATCCCGGGGAGGCTGGGTGCTCCTGGGGTGGGTGCCAGGGCTGGCAGAGGGCTCACTCTGCTCTCCATGGAGGCAGCTTTCCATGTCAGGAGCTCCCTCCTGTTTCCTGGTTCTCCCAGCACTGCAGCCTAAGGAAAGTATTTATTTTCCCAGTGTTGCTGGATTACCTCCATTAACCTGGACCCTGTTTGGAGCAGCTCAGACAGTCTGGCAGGGCTGGGGGAGGCTGGGCTGGCTGCGATCATAACACCTCCAGCATCCCTGGCTCCGAGATTGGAGTGGGTCTGGCAGCAGGAATGATCCCGGAGTGCTGCGTCCCCATCTTTGAGGGGAGTGTGTCCCACCCTGGAGACTTTTCCAGACATGTGTCCAGTTGGAATCTCACACCTGTGGCTATATGGGCTGGCCTATTTGCATAAGGCGACTGTAGGGACTTCCCTCACCCAGAACCCCTGTGCAGTGAGAGTGAAGGCAATCCCAGACACGTTTCCATGTGCAGGAAGACACCTCGTGATGATTTTCTGTTGGGAAAATTCCTTCTTGGAGGAGCTGCCTGCTGGGTCGGTGTGTTACCGCTCCTGGTCGGTGCCTGTTGAGTCCGGAGAGGAACAGGGACAGAGCCGTTCCTTTCTGCCAGGCTGAGACATTCTCAACCAACAGGTCACTTAGGTTGTGGTGTTGTTTAAATTCAAAAAGGTTTTTAAACACTGAAAAGTCTGAGGCCAAACAAAAAGCTGTTGCTGAGCGAGGACACTCATCATCCCCTCGGAGCGGGGCTGGGCTGGGGGCTCTGGTGGGGCCACAGGGTGGGCACTGGCAGGGTGGGCACAGCCCATCACACACGAGGTGCCCTGATGGCTCTGCCTCACCCCTGAAACCCTTCAGTCTCAGGGATGGAAGCAACAGCAAGAGGCCTTGGCTGTTTGGAGCTTTTTGGTGGGGTTTCTTTGTTTGTTTTAAAGGCAGCAATAAATCTGGATCTAGTTTTGCAAGTGTGAACAGGATCTGGTCCCAGGGAGCTGATCTGGAGTGTGCTGCTGAGCCAGAGAGAGCCCGGCACAGTCCCTGAGGCTGCAGGATGGAGGAAAAGGTGCCTGGAGCTGAGCCCTGAGCAGCAGGGGTTGGGGGGAGGACCAGGCGAGGATGTTTGTGACCCTGGGCAGGGTCCTCTGGATCTGTGTCCCCCACTCCTTCAGTCCCAGGGGAGACATTTGACGTGGATCCCTCCTGTCAAATGCCGAGGCACTTTGTGGAATGATGGTAATTATTACAGCACTAAAACAAAGCAGCAAAAGCTGATTGCTTGGGAGAGATCACTAACTATCTTTGTCTAATTACTTGGCTCCAATTAACATTTTACCACAGACTCTCTGCAAGCACTGTTATTAGAAGAGGAAAAAAAAAAAAAACAACAGAGTGAACAGCAACATAAAATAAAAATACAGTAGCCTTGGAAATAGTCCTTGACATCACACTGGAAAAATAGGGGGGAAAAAAAGCCTTCCCACACAGAAGCCTGGTGAGGGGGAGACTGGCACAGGGCGATGAGGGAGGGGATGTGTGGCAGCGAGGAGCTGGTGGAGCTAGAGGAGCCCAGATGCCCTCAGTGCTTGTGCTGGGCTGAGGGACAGTGGCAATGCAGCTCTGGGATGGGCAGAGCCACCTGCATCCCACCAGCATTCCCAAACTGTGCTGTGCTGGGGCCTGGGGCTTCTCCTGCCTGGAACAAGCTGAGGATGAGCCCACTCACTTCTTGGGAATGGCCAGAATCCATCCTGATGTGGCCCTCAGGCCAGTGGCATATCCCAGTGGTGAGGCACAGTGCCAGGTTCGGGGTTGGTTTCAGCAGCTGGAGTTGCAGGGCAGAGGGAGCACAGCCCAAAACCTTTCCAAATCCTGTTTTCCCCTTGCCCGAGGCCCAGGAAGGGCTGGGGCAGGCGTCCCCCGAACGCCCAGGCTCAGCAGTGCGTGTTGCTGTGCTTCCTGGCGCTCCCATATTTACATACATCCTATAATTACCATCTGCACAGCCAGAGGCATTTGCTGGGAATGGGTTGATTCCATCTGTTGGTGCAATTTTCTCTGAGGAATTTGCATTGATCACTTTTTTATGCAAAGCTTTTGTATAGATCATTTTCCCCCTATATTTTTTTTAATACAGCTAAATAATTTTAGGGAGGGCAGGGGTCTCTGGTGGCAGAGTGGGCACTGGCAGAGACCCCGCATCTTGGAACAAGTTGCTGCTGTTTTCCTCCCTGCTCAGCACGGACGAGGGAGTTCAGGCTGCTCCAAGGTGGCATTTCTCAAATATTTATAGTTTTCTGTTATACTTGAAGTGGTAACTCATCCTTAATGTGCTGACCTTCAATTAGGAGGAAGAAGGTGCGGTAATTAGTCAGCCAAGTGATTCCTCCAGATCAGAGCTCAGGCTCAGACCCGGTGGGACCAGATGGGACTTTTCGCATATTTTTGACAGCTGTAGTGAACAGGGCAGCGTGTATGGATCAACTGGCTGGGAAATTCCCACAGCCTCCAGAGTTTCCTTACATGCTACAACTGCTCCACATCTCCCCGAGTTCATCCCTGTGCGCATGGGTGAGCCGGGGACAGGAGAGCCCTGGGGACAGGAGAGCCCTGGGGTGCGGCACCCTCGTGGCTGGGGTGCTGGGAGGCCTGTGGGAGGCAGGGACACCCTTCCTCAGGGAATGTCACCAGCTGGCCCTGACCTCTGCCTTCGGACTGCTGGATCACAGAATCTCAGAATCATTTAGGTTGGAAAAGACCTCCAAGATCAAGCCCAATCTTTGACTGATCGTCCCCTTGTCACCCAGCCCACAGCACTGAGTGCCACATCCAGGCCTTCNCTGAGCCTCCTTTTCTCCAGGCTGAGCTCCCCCAGCTGCCCCTCACAGGAGTTACTCTCCAGACCCTTCCCCAGCTCCGCTGGCCTTGGTAGCTTTGGGTTCCCCTGGTGTCCCAGGGTGGGCTGGGAAGTGTCGATGCCATAAAGGTGAGCAAAAGGGCAGAGAGACCCTGGGGGCTTCCAGGCTGGCAGTACAGCCCAGTGCCTCTCCTTGCAGGGCAGCAGCTCCCAGCAGTGAGGGGAAAAACTTCACAAAGCTCTAAACAAACAAACCCAGCTGCTCCCGTGCCCTGTGGGTCTTGATTAAAGAAGTTATTGTAAGGAAGTGGTTTGACTTGCTAATTGTGG
>VZTF01006771.1:397991-499525 GCA_013397755.1 Cnemophilus loriae | reverse complement strand
CCAGGTTCTGGCTCCTGAGCCAGGGAAATAAATAAATAAATCCATGAAATCCATTGTGCTGTAAACAGTTCTCAGGAAAGAGCAGAGAAAATGAAGTGAACTCTTCCAATGCATCATGGAATATTACTGTATTTCATTTACTGTGGCACCAATTAGATGAGAGCCTGTTCTATTAACGTGCACCCTTGCAGATCCATGCTAAATTAACTGCTGGATCTTCACTACAGCAGTAAAGCGATTGATTTCTCCCCTTAATCAGTTTATTTCATTAGTTCTACATTTATTTTTACATGCATTTTGCCGAGCCGCAGTGAAATGACCTATCAAGGTATGTGACATCACGGACTGATTTGAATATTAACCAAATAGCTATTACAGCAGTGCTGGTGCTTAAAGATCATATGTAAATCAAATGTCAGGGGATAAAATTGCAGCGAGGGCTGTCAGAAAACAATTTAGCAGTGGTTAAAGGGACAGCTCATGGCTGGGGAATGGTGAACTCTGTAAATGGATAATCCGCTTCCTGGTTCCACGGGAGCGGGAAAGTTCTCCCCATACTGTAATTTTTTGTTGTGTTAAATTAGCTGCAGTTCAAAATCTTTCCCTTCTGCAGTCGGCATCTGGCTCCTAAGCACAACTGTAACTTTAAGGTTGAGCTGGGAACAGAATAATTTCCTTTTCTGACCCAGAAAGAATTTCCTTTTCTGACCCAGGACGCTGAAATACGTTAAATATAAATAGCTGTTAATAGTGAGAGGCAAAAATGGTTTCTCCAGTCCCGTAATTATGAGGAACACGCTCCCAAGGGGAAAGGGAAGAAGGCTGGAGTCTCGTGACATCTCCTCTCCTGTATGGGAGGCAGGAGGGTGAGCTGCTCCTTTTCTCCTGCACAGGGAGGAGCTCTGGGCTGTTGAGGTGGTGCCTGGGCAGGTCTGGGAGCAGCAGGGTGAATCCAGTGTGCTGGCATCGGGGCTGGGGGGACGTGTCCCACAGCTGGCTGAGCCCCCTCGCCATGGGCACTCTGCAGGGGCTCCCAGGGGATGCTCCTGGACATCTGGGCTTGGAGCTGGGCTCACCAGAAATACCCTCCTCTGTGCCAGGAGTGCCCAACCCCGGTCCCTCCTTCTCCTGGCTGTCCTTGGGGCACAGCAGAGCCTCGCTCAGGGGCACAGGGGGGTTAGCTGTGGGCAGAGCAGGGGAAGGGGGTGCAGAGCTGCCCTTCAGTAATGAGGAGTCTCCTGCTCTGGGACACCATGAGGTTCCAACTCTGAGGTCCCAGCAGGGCTGGGGGCTCTTGGGCCACCAGCACCCATCAGCACCACCAAACCCTCACTGAGGCAGCTGCAGCTCCAGCTGGGAGGTCTCCAGCCATGGGCTGGTGCCACTTGTGGGCTTGGAAGTGCAGAAATGGAGCAATTTGGGCAGCGCGGAGGCTCCAGGGCAGAGCTGTGTGGCACCGCGAGCACCCAGCCCTGTGTTTGTCTTTGAAGCAGCACTGGGGAAATGAGGCATCAATGACCAATAATCAAAGGCAGCCAAGGGAAAAGTAGTGGCAGATTCCTCTGCCCAGCAAACGAAGAGCAGCAGGTTGCGATGTGAGCTGTGCCATAAAGCCATCCAGTGCTCCCTTCCCAGGGTTTAAATCCAGCTCCTGTGTCCCTGGGGCACCATCTCGTGAAATCCGTCTGCACTGAGTAAACATTGAAATTATATAATTAGCCCCTCAGAGAAAAGAATTCTAAATTCACGGGAGCTTAAACTTAAGAGGGAAATATTACAGCTCTTCTGCCCTTCCCTCTCATCTCTAAACATCAAGCGGTGCAGTGGGAGAGGATATTCCAGGAGGGAGGGGAGGCCTGGGAGGGCTGGATGCACCTGAGGGTCTCGTAGAGCCCCCTGTGCTGGGGGCCTGGCCCTTCGATGGGCTGCAGGTGCCAGGGTGGGTGGGCCCCAGCAGCTCCTGCTGAGGGGGGACAAGGGACGCATTTGGCCTGGGTCTGCTGGTGTCTAATCAAACGCCAGTGCTGGCAATAACCCGGGATTATAAATGGGAATTGTACTCCATCAAAATTGATTCCAGGGTAAATTGAATATTGAGTTAAATTCCAGAGCCTGGTGAAGGCTCTGCCTTCCCAGTCCAGCACTGAAGCAAATCCATCGTGAGTCTCCTGGATATACCGCGCCGCTGTCTGACCTTGGGTTACTGCAGTAACCTTAAGTGCACAGTAATACACTTTCAGTCACTGTTCAATGCTCAGGGGAATGGTTTAAGGCCCTTGGCTGGAGAAAATATTTTTATGCAGGCTATAATTTCTTTTAAGACCTTCGCCAGCAGCCAGGCAGCCTTCAGAGCGTCCTTCCCCCGGAGCACGGCGGGGTGGGGACCCCGTGGAGGGGACCCCCAAGCTGGGCAGGTGTGCTGGGACAGTATTCCATGTGTGGGGGATGCTGAGTGCAGGGGGAGGCTCAGGGCAAGTGAGGAGCTGTGACCAGACCTCACTCCTGAGTGGGCAGCCCTCCAGGACCTTCCTGTGGCCTCCTCCAGCCAGGTGAAGGTGGACATCGGCTGCGTGTGGTCCTGAGTGTGTCCAGGGGGACAGGGCTGGGAACAGGCAGGAGAAGAGGGAGAACAAGCAGTGTCTGAGAGGGGACACACGGCTTTTCTTCTCTGCCTTGCTCCAGGATGCCAGCAGCAGCCCCTTTTCTCCTGGGAAAGCTTCCCCATGCTGGCTTTGGCCCCAGGTTGGGAATGTGCCACCACGGGAAGCCCCATTCCCATGGAGCCCCTTGGCCTTGCTGCTGGTGGGGGCTGTGGGCTGGGAAACACTGGTGTAGGCAGTCTCTATCCATCCCGTGGGGCTGTCAGGGCTGGATCCATCCCCACGGAGAGGAGGAGGAGCAGGTTTTGGCTTCTCTCTGGTGATTTCTGGGCTGGGCAGGCTGGCTGCCCAATCCCGGGCTGTGAAAGGCTCTGTCCCTGCTCCCTGCCCGCCTCTGCACCTGGGGCCTCATTGGAGCTGAGATTATGCTAAATTCAGTTAAGCTGGACAAATGCTCACTGGAGACCCAGAGAAGAAACCCCCGAACTGATTTTCATCCGTGGATCAGGCAAAATTTAATTCACAGTTCAATTCTCCGAAGGGGAAAATTTGCACAGAATCCCTGCTTAGATTTTATTTTAAGCAAATCCTATAAAAATCCATCCGAAGGAGACGGTGACTCCATCTTTCAGATCCTGCGCACTGTATCTGGGAACACGAGTTCTGCTTTTATATAATAAAAAATGTAGAGTTTCCTCATGTTGCCATATGTTTTTGCATTTATCCGTGCACTTGCTATAACCCTCTCCGCGGTGTGTGCCTACAGAGCTCTCTGTGTCAGCATTGAAATGCAACGAGCCGGTATCATTCATGCAAAAAATGAGCCTAAAATCTCCCTGAAGAGGGGAATATAATAGAATACAATTGTATCATTTAAAAAACTTTGCATCATATTACACAGTCAAAAAGATAATGTATGCTACGAGGGAGGAAGCCGATGAAATATTGGGTTAACTCTTTAGTTGCTCTTGTTGCAGCAAATGGCATCAGCTCAGCATCCCTTTCCTGGCTCAGCATCTTTCCTGCTCAGCATCCCTTCCCGGCTCAGCATCCTCATCCTCCCCAGCGTGTTGTGTCCCTGTTGATGGGCTGTGCAGTGACCATTCTCAGCTGGGATGTGTTCCTGCCTCTGCTGTGCAGCCCTTTGCTTCCAGTTTTCCCTCACAGGACCATGCACCCTGCCCATCCATTCATCCGTTCCCTGCCTCCTGTTTTGGCTGGAAAACCCTGGGGGGATGAAGCGTGGCCCCACAGAGCTGTGTGTTTAATTGGGGGGTTACTCTTGCTGTTCGTAGGTGTCCGATGGGCACCTCGGACCAGGTGTTTTGGGGAAGGTGGCATCACCCACCTCGTCCTACTGAGTGCCCATGGCAGCTCTGTGCCCGTGGGACCCCCTTTACTCCCTCCAACCTAACCCTGCTCCTCCCTCGCTGGCGTAAAAAAGGAACATTCTCCTCTCTTGGAATACTATCTGTTCCCAAATCATGTATAAAACATTTGCAGAAACCACTTACTCCTCATGTATTTTTTATGAGTCCGATCCAAAGTTAAAATATATAAACATAAAAATATCAAGAAGTACTTTAGGAAAAAAAAAAAAAAGTTACTTCATAAAATATCAGGAGACCAATTTAGAACCTCGCCAGAGCCGCTTCCCTCCCGTGCAGCCCTTCCTGAGTGCTCCGCCAGCTTCTCCTATGAGCAGGGACCCTTCCCAGAGTTTATCCAGCCTCTCTGGCAGGCTCAGCCTTTCACACTTGAGAAATAAACCCCATAATTTTATTTAATCCAGGGGATAATCTTTTTTGTAACGTGCCAGGACAAAGATGGGAAGTTTTCTTTCCGGAAGACCAGATTAAGGCAGTTCTGTGCTGGCAGGAGAGGCAAAGTGCAGAACCCAACAGATCCTTCAGCCCGGGCTGAAGCACCCGGGGGAGCAGGGCCGAGCCAGGCCCTCCCCGCTCCCCAACCCCGCTAACGAGGAGGAATTTACAGGCAATCCCAGCGCCGATGATTTATTTTTCCCTTGTCAAGGACGTGCATCCTTGAAGCCTCCTCTCGCCGTGGATCATTTCAGCTGCTGCCAGAGTGGTGCCGGGTGCTGCTCCGTGGGGCTGGATGTCTGCATCCCAAAGCTGTTCCCACCCCGGAGGGGTGCAGGGTGCTGCTCCATGGGGCTGGATATTTGCATCCCAAGGGTGTTCCCAGCCCCTGGGTGCAGAACTGGGTGTCCTGTGGGACTGGGTGGCAGCAGCCCGAGGGTGCAGCTTTGGGATTAATCTGCCCACCAGTGTTCCTGCGTTTGGTGCTTGTTCCCAGTCACAGTGGGGGTGGCAGAGAACTCCATCCCCCTTGGCTCCACACCCTCATTCCCCTCCAGCCCATCCTGCTGGTGCCAGCTCCTGCCCTGTTGCTGTCACAAAATCCAGCCCAGCGTGCCCCACATTGGGCCCCTCCCTGCTGCTCACCCTCCTCCAGTTCTTCCTGAACCACCTCAAAACCTCCAAACCTCTCCACAAACTCTGCTGGTCAGGGCTGCCTCTTGCTGTCAATTCCTGGAAGAATTCCTGGAAAAGTTGCAAATGTTTTTGCCATTTTTTCTCCCTGATGAGCCGAGTTGGAGTTAATTGGAGGGAGTTGCCGCCTGTATCGGTCACTGTGTTGTGTTTGCTGAACACTTTGTGCTTGCTTCCCTCAAAACCATCTCTTTGGTTTCTATTTCGCCCTTTCTTGTGTTTAATTGGGGAATAAAAGAGCCCAAGCCCCCCTCAGCCCCAGACTCTGCCTGAAGTCCTGGCTGTAGGTCTGAGGGAGCTCCCGGGGCCTGCACAGCCCAGACCTGAGCTGAACCTCTCCAGGGAATGTGCTCTGGAATACTGTCCAGCAAAAATCCCAGACGGAGCCATGCAAAAGGCCTTTCCCTCCCCATGCCCTCCCTCTTGGAGAGGTTGAATCCCTCCTCAGAAAAGCAGAGTGTTATTTCATGTCAGGGCAGTTTTCCTGGAAACCCCTGAGACAAAACCTTGCTTTGGTAGGTAAAAATTGCTACTTTTGTTAATTTCGCCTCTAAGCATTATCAGTTAAATATTGTTTCTTTAAAAATGTATTTAATTTAAACTAAAATGCTGGAAATTTCCTTTCGAGGGCACATTTTTTTTCATGCACATGAATATTAATGCCTTTCTCCGAGAGATCTACTTGAAAAAAACAAGAATAAATTAAATACCTACAGATTTTTCTAATTCCTCTTTTTGGTGACATGCCGTCATTACATCAAATTACCGAGATGTGCTCCCATTTTTTTTTTTGTGTGTGTGAAAATTATGGAATATAAAGTATATGTAAATGCAGCAAAAGGCTGTGAAGAAAGAACAGGGACAGGGGAGGCATTAGGTATTCAGCCAGCGTCGTCGTGAGCCAATTAATCAAGCAGTGGCGAGGAAAGATGCAGAAACGATGAGTTCGCCCTTCATGTTGATGAGGCCGGTCCAGGGCAAATGCTGCTGCACCTGAGCTCGTAGTTAGGCATGCAGAAAGGAATCATGGGAATATCTTCACGCCTTTGTCTTTCTCGTGAAGGATGGAAAATGTCAAGCTGTTGTTTGGCTGCATGTGGGAGACTCGCTGAGAATTCACAGTCTGGCGAAGCGGCTTTAACTCTTTGTGGCCGGGCTCTGCCGGCACATCTGCACCCAGCGCCGCGGGGCTGGGGCGGGGACGGGGCTCTCCACTCGGGAATTCTGTCCTCTGCCCCTCTCCTCAGCTGTGCCCCAGCCAGGGGGTGCAGGAGAAGCCCCCAGCCCACAGTTCACTCTCCCAGTGCTGTTCCATCTGCCCACCTCTGTCCTTTCCCATCTTCCTGCTGGATCAGCGGCTCAGGACAGCGCCAAAGGCCCTGCCAGTCTCTCCCCTGGTGTGTTCCCCCTTCCCCTTGACATGCACAGTATTTCCAACCTTGCCAAAGCCAGAAGTGATGTCAGGCTGGTGCTGCTGGTGTCTGCAGGGGGTGCCAGCCCGAGGCCCTGACCGCTCCATGGCACAGCCAGGTGTCCTTTCCTTGCTGTGCCTTTGGTTCTCCCGGGATGGCTCCAGGGGCGCTGGCAGAGGTGAGGGGGCTGCACAGAGCTGTGGTTGGCAGCACTGGGAAAAGGACCCTGTTCCCGGGGATCTGCTGTGGATGTCCCTGCAATGAGGGATCACACGTCAGCTCAGGGAGTGCCCCAGAGTAGAGGATGTCCTGAGAGCAATTCCATCACACACAGAAGGTCTCTGCGCACCCTGGGCAGTCCCAGCATGGGGGCTGCTCACACACGGGGCTCCTGGAGCCATTCCCAGCATTTCCCTGCCCTGGATCAGGGCTTTGCACCTTGCAGAAGAAGCATCACAGGGATTCAGATGGGGAGATGAGAATTCCTCAGACTTTCATCCACCCTCCTCGCTCAGGCAGAGCACTGTGAGTCTCTGATCCTTCTCCTCGCTCCCCTCTGGACTCTGTCCTGGTGGCCCCTGTTCCCAAACCCGGAACAGCCTCAGCTGCTCCTTGGCATTGCTGAGTTGGTGACAAAAATTGCATCCCGTGCATCACACATTACGCTTTTCCCTTTTCCCTGCAAACCATTTGCTCTTCCTTTAGCATCATGATATTGTTGGCCTAATTTCAACTTCTGATCTGGAATAAGTCTGAGATCCTTTCCTCCTCTCACACCAGTAATTCCCCAATTATGCTGAACTCCAGGGGCCATACTCTGCACCTGCATCCAGCAGATAAATTCCCATTTCTCTCAGCTAACTCCAGCCTTTCCCAAGACCTTTGCCATTCAGGTTTTGCTCTCTAATGCATTCAAAGATTGCAGATTTAATAATTATATTTTTCCCATCACACAGACCAGATAGTGAATGGCACTGGATACAGGACAGAGCCATCCAGCAGTTCTCCTTTCATCCAACCATCCCTGACTAGTCTCTGACTGCACTTTTTCAACTGGTTTTACCCTCACCAAATAGTATTTTCATCTTGACTCTGATTCCTCAGCTTGCTTGTGAGAATGTCATATAAGACGGTGTCAAAAATCTTATTAAAGTCAAGATATGACATTTACTGCTTCTTTTCTATCCAGAAGGCCTATTACCCTGTCGCAGATGAAAATTAGATCGGTTTGCCACGATTTGTTCTTGACAAACCCATGTTGGCTGCTACTCACCCTGTTATCTTCTTGGTGCTTATAAATAGTTTGTTTGATCATTTGTTCCAATATTTTTCTGGGAACTGAAGTTGAACTGACTTAAACTGATGATAATTTCCCAGCCTCTCCTTCCCCTCTGCAGAGCAGGCAGAGCAGAGCAGCGCTCGGTGCCTCCTGTGCCTACCAGGGACCACCAGGAGCCACGCTGGGATTCCCTCCTCCACGTTTCCACGCCCTGGCATTCACTGTTCCAGCTGCCTGATCAGGGCTTGCCTTTTTTTAGGTATGGAAAAGCAGGTTTACAGCCGCCACACTTCCATATTCTTCCCTTCCCACTCCTCAGCATCAGCTCCTTCCCGTGGTGTCCCCTAGCACAGAGCAGGGAGATTCTCTGTCCTGTGCCTGTGCCTGGCTTGGGGACACGGACCCCGGGACAGGGACCCCTCGGTCCTGCCTGCCCTCGTGGGGTGGGTGATCAGCACAGGGGTGTGGATCAGCACTGCCTTTGGGGAATGCTCCTTGGGATCCTCAACAGCTCCACCCTGCTGGGTTCAAACGGAGCAGGAGGGGATGGGTACCGGAGTGGGGGAGAGCACAGGGTCTGCTATGGGAGGCTTCTCGTTATATGGAGAAGTCTTTCCTTGTTTTTAATTAAATATAAAGACTATCTTACAGTTATAATTAGTACCAGGTGACCAAAGATTAAAGGGGCAGCATCAAAGGCTTGCCTGGGAGGGGTAAGGGCCAGGTTTGCTCCATCATAAATCACCAGGAATCTCTGTTCTCTGGAAACTCCTTGTTGCATGAGGTGCTTCCACTGCTGCTGGGCTCCAGACAGAAGCTCTGAGCCTAGCAAAATCCCTCTTCCTCTTTTAAAGCAAGGGGAGCAGAAGGACAATACTTAATAGATATTGGTCTGCTGGGAACAAAAGTTTCTCTGAGTGAGTTGGGGGCATCCAGCCTGGAGGAAGCTCACCGGTAGTGGCATCCCACTCTGGCTCTGGGCTGCACAGGGCGTTCTCCTCACCAGCCAGGCAAGGATGCAGGCAGGGATGCAGGCAGGGATGCAGGCAGGGGTGCAGGCAGGGGTGCGAGCAGCANAAGGATGCAGGCAGGGATGCAGGCAGGGATGCAGGCAGGGATGCAGGCAGGGATGCAGGCAGCAACCAGCAAAAGCAGCAGCAAGAGTTTGTGGTGCCTTGGGGTGGGTGATCCAGCCTGGCAGGAGGCAGCTGCATGTCTCCCTCAGTTTCAGACTGTGATTTCCCTCTGTTTTTAATTTTATTTCCCATCTCATTTGCTTCGCTCTGCTCAGACCCTGCAGAGCCCATCAGCGCTGCAGAGGGAGCTGACAAATCCATCCTCTGTGATGGATCGTGCAGCCTCCTCCCCAGCCAAGCCAGTTTTGCTTGGGAAACCCAGCAGCTCCTGCCTGTGCCCTCTGCCCACCCAGGCAGACCCTGGCCCCAGGAGCCAGCCCCTGGCAGCACCCACGGCTGTGCCAGCACCAGAAGGGGCTGTGTTATTCCCACCCTTGGCTGCCATCCCTGGGGACAGCCAGACAAACACACAATAAGCTCTGATACAAATGGTGTTTGTAAAATATTGCTCCTCTGGGACCCTCTTGCCGACAGTCATCGGGATGCTACCGGTTGCAATAAAATGGAACTGCTCTGATGCTCCTCATGCAGTGCTGGGCCTGTTCCTGGCAGAGCTGGGCTCCCTGTGAGGAGGCTGAGGGAAAGGGACCTCAGTTCCCTCCTGTGCCTGGCTGGCACAGGCAGCCTAAGAAACCCTGCGTGGCTCTGCCAGACCTTTCAGCCCATACAGAGCAGCCCTGAGCCCCGGCTGCGATGGTGGGATGGAAATGTGAGCTCTGCTCTGGGATCCTGGGGCTTCTGGAGTCGGGATGAGATGCAATAACATCACTGTTGGACTTGATCTTAAAGGTCTTTTCTAGCCTTAACGACTGTGTGATTCCTGCTGCCTGCACATCCCAGCTCCGTGGGGAGTTCTCACAAAGGATGGGGACACTGTCACCAAACTGTGGCTGGGGGAGCCACGTCCTGCCTTGCTGCAGACCCAGCCGGTGACTGGGTTTGCTGTGAACACCCACCTCTGGCATCAAACCCTGAGAGAGGGAAAGCACAGCCACAGCTGTCCAGGGGAATGCCAGGGGAATGGGAGCCCCGTCGCCAGGAGCAGCCTGTGCTCCGATTGCAGCATAATTCATTTCACAATGTATAAGAAAAGTTGAGTTATTGGGACATGTGACATTTATTTAGTTACATATCTCCTGTGGGAGGTTTCCAGGGCCATTAATGTAGTGTATTTGCATGGCTAGTTTACATGCCTTTGCTTGTTATTGCTGTCTATATTCCATGCACCTCACACTCAATTTCAATTCAAAGTTTGGCAGTTGAGGTGTCACGACTAAAAAATGGAATGGCCTCCCTCAGAAATGAAATAATTTTGTTGTTCAGTTCCGAGCGATTTTGTAATTTCATGCTTGTGTATGATAATTTTATGCTGTCCTGCTCCACGTAACTCAGCTCTGCCAAGCCCTGACAGGTGATAAATACAATCTTTTCCACCCGGCATGCGACAGGCCGGGGTGAGGAGAAGGGGGGAAAAAAAAGGTGGCGATTTCCCATCTGAGGTCCTGGCGCAGCCGGAGCTGCCGCAGCCCCGGCCCTTCATCATTTCACGCCTGGATTCCGGCACTCGGCCCCTCGGCTGCGGCGGGGGGACCTGGGGGTCAAGGAAAGTGTCCTGGCGATGGAATGCTGCTGGAGAGGAGCCAGGAGCTGTGTGTATGAGGGGGAAAGTGATGACTTTGGCGTGTCCCCGCGTGAGGGCTCCGGGACGTGGCTGTGATTTAGAGCCCAGCCTCTCTCTAATGGAGTTCAATAGAACCGTAACCTTTTGGAGAAATTATTTTTACAAATCTGTTAAACATTTGAAAGACAGCAATTTCCAATAAAAGAATATGAGTCCTTAACATTTATCACCGGGCTACAGATTTTATAACTGTTACTTCATATTGTTCTTGTAAAAAATGTTTCTCCTCCTGAGAGCAGATGAGTCAAAAGACTATTAAGGAAATGCCAGAGGTACAAGGGGGATCTAATGGGTGCCAATAAAATGAAAGCAGAAGCAAACCATTTAAATTAAATTCAAGTGGTGATGAGAATCATCATTCCAGCGACAAACCTGGAAAGCTAAACACCACTCGGGAGCTCTGCAGCCTCGCTGAGCCACAGCAAATGCCCTGCCCGGCGCCAGTGGGATGCAGCCTGTGGGATCAGCAGTAGGGCCAAGCCCGGATCCATTCCGGTGCCAGGCAGGAGTGGGCAGTGGTGTCAAGCCTTGCTCCATGCTAGTGTCAGACAGGGATTGGCAGTGGTGCCAGACTCTGCTCTGTCCAGTGTCAGGATGCAGGCAGGGATGGAGCTGGCGGATGCTGATTGCTGGTCAGCAGGCAGGAAAATCCCTCCCAAACTGGAGACTTTTGGGGGAAGCTGCTGAACTGCAGGAGAGGAGCAGCATGAAGGGTTGAATTTCTCAGAGAGATGTTTGGCAATTCCCTGCTGGAAGGGCTGAGACACCCTTGTGGGAAGAAACCCTTCAGCAGTGGGAAGCACAGTGACATCTCTCCTGGGGTCTTGGCTTGCTCAGGTTACATCTTCCCTTATCCCGGTGCTCTTGGTGCTGTGTCCCATCCTCACACTCCCATGGCAGGGTCTGTGGGATTTCCTGGGTGCCAGGGGTTGGTGGAGAAAAACACATTGTGTCCAGCTGCTGACAGTGAGAGGAGAGCACAGCTGGAGCAGGGCAGGGCAGTGCAGCCCCTCCATCCCTCCCTCACTCCCTCCTTCTCTCCCTCCTTCCCTCCATCCCTCCCTGCATCCCTCCTGCCTCCCTGCCTGGCCAGTGGCCAGCAGCCAGCCTGCCCAGGTGTCCGGCCACCTCCCATCTGCCACCCAGCCCACACCAGAAATCACTGCTCGTGTCTTCACCTCAGTCCTGAAAAATTGCTTCCAGCCCTGAGTTACCAGTGAGGCCAACTACCCTGCCTCTCCTTCTGGAATTTAGGCCATTTAAGGAAAACCCTGGAAAAAATGTCAGGGTTTTTTGTCTTTGTTTTCTCTTTCATCGTGGGCTGGGGGTCCTTGGAGAAGGTGCTGCAGGCCCCAGGGGATGGTGAGGCTCAGCCTGCCCCAGCTGGAAGCACCAGGCTGGATTTTGGGGCTGATCCAGGTCAAAGCAAGGAGCATAGCCAGCACCTCTCAGCAGCCTCTGTTGACATGGAGGGGGAACAGCTCTCTCTCCAAACAAGCTTGTGGGCAGCAAAAGATAATAACTTGGTGAATTATTTCATCCTGAAGATGAAATTGGGAAATATGTTTTAAAAATTTGCATATTTTATTTTACGGTTGTTAAAAAGATATTGTGTGTTTTGCAGGGTTTTGAATATTATTTTCCTTTTAACAACGCAGATGCATGTGCAAAGAGATAAGTCTGTACACAAAAAGAAGCATTTGGTGAGAATCATGGAATCATTTAGTTTGGAAAAGACCTCTAAAGTCATGGAGTCCAGCTGTTAGTGACAACAGAATTACTTCTGTTGTCTTTCCATGTTCACATTCCTTCCCCTCTGGGATAACCAGAGTGGTGACTGGTTTTGCTTTGGCCAGCAGGCTGAGAGCTCTGTGACCAATCCAGAGCCAAGCCCTGGCTTTGGGCTCCTCACACAGGATCCGTTCTTTGAGTGCCTTTTGGAGTTCCCTCTGTGGCAGCGAAAGAGCTTGGGTGGGAGCCTGGGTGGCCAGGCAGGGCAGTGGCTCAGCCTGGGTGACCCTGGACAGGGCTGCCATCACCCCCTCCACCCCACCAGGTGCCAGCTGGTGCCCGGGAGGGTGACAGGGCGCTGTCCCCCCCGTGTCCCTCGGTGTCTGCACTAATGACTCGCAGGAGGGACAAGCGCCCGTCACACCCCGCGCTCCCGCCCTGGCCGTGTTGGCTGCAAATACATTTTTCTAAGGACACACATGAAAGAGATTCTGAATCAACATGACTACAGCTCTGTTAACGCGGGTTCCCCTGAACCAGGAGGTCACCTCACATCACTGTGCTCACAGGACCACAAACAATGTATTCAGCACGAGCCGCGCATCAGTGTCTGCGCGGGCCGGGCCCTGCACGGGCACCACTCCTGGCCTCCTCGGGAGCAAGGTGGGGGGATTTACGGATTTCTTATTACTCTGAGGATATTAAAAATAGCTGGGAAGTGCCCAAGATAGAAAGGCTGTGAAAATCTCCCTCGTGTCCCTGACAGGAGGCTGCTCACGGCGCAGCAGTTACAGATCTGTAATGTGCAATTAAGGCTTTCTCGAGGGTTTCTTAATATATTTGTGCAAGCTCAGCCATTCCATTCTTGGGTGGCATCAAGAGCCTCCTGGTGAACCCCACAGATGCTTGGTCTTCCCTGTCTGTGTGTCTCTTAACTGGGGGTTTATTTCTGTGATGAAATCTCAGCTGCTGGGGATGCTCCAAATCTCCCCTGAGGCTTCCCAGCCAAGCCAGCAGCCGTGTGCTGCCACCACTGGAGATCACAGAGGACAGAGGGCACCTCCCAGGCAGGATCTGGGCTCTGCGTTGGGAAGGACTGAGGAGCAGCTGCCAGGGACACGCTGATGGCAGCACAGAGCACCCCCAGTGCCCTGTCCCACGCCAGGCACGTCCCCATGCAAAGGGGAGAAGTTTTGCAGCAGAATCCCCTCTGCAGGGATGCAGGAATCCTTCACTCAGGCACAGCCAGCACTGATGTGTTTGTGTGCTGGAATATTTAGGGGGAAGGAGCTGCCTGCCAAGGATGTGCCTGAGCTGGAGAGATCGCGTGTCCAGACCGGACCTGATCAGAATTGATGAGCCTCTGAACGTCTCCTGATGCATTTCTCTGGTTCCTAAATAAGGGAACCTCAGAGCAAAGCACTGCTCCAAGCTGTAACTAAGGTTCTCCAGACACTCTGCTTCCAGCTCTACTGAGCGCTGTCATCAAAAATCATCCTGGGCCCTCCTCCTCCTCCTTCCCCAGCCCTCACCCAGGCTTGGGGAAGCCATGGGAAATGGAATTCAAAACATCTAGGAAAGAACAGTTAGGGTCAGCCCAGGGTGCTGCATCACCCAGAGATCCTCCACATGAGCCTCTTTGGCACCTGACAGCACTAAAAACATTTTTCCCCCAAATTTTTACCCACCTGGTGCCCTGGTGAGTGTGGCAGAGACCATCACCAGTCCCTCGGCTGTACTGGAATTAATCCAGTGGGAGCTCAGGATCCACAGTCACCATGCCCATTTAGCCAGCTGGGAGTGAGCCTTTTCTCCCACAGCATGAGAATTCCAGGCACTTCTTCTGGGTCCACGGCTGTTGGCTCTGACTGACCACAGGAGGCTGCTCTGGAGTAAGAGGGCATTTGTCACTTGGGAAAGGGTTTGTCAGTCCCACATGTGTCTCGTGTGTGGCTCTCCCATTGCTCCCAGCTCCTTCCTGGTGTCCCAGCCAGGAATGGCCCATGTCACACCCCTGTGCCCAGCTGAGCGAGGACAGAGGGTCCCTGAGGTTGCATTTTGGGGTATTTCAGCCATGGCAGCAAACCCAGACATGTGGGGGCTCAGCCTCTTCCCCAGGCTTCCCAAATTAACTCCATATGTAACGCTGCTCTGAACGGAACAATAAATTAGGGTTGATTTTTTTGTTGTTGTTGTTGCATATTTTTACATGTCGCATATTTAATGCCTCTCTGAAAATATAAATAAAACATTCGTAACCATTAGAAATCCTTAGAATCTGGGAAGCGCCTAAGAATTTATTTGTTTGCTGAAGGATCATACATATTGTATTAAAACTATATAAAGGGTTTAATAAAATGGCAAAAATAAAGCAAGAGCGAAGGCTCTCAATCTGCGCTGAGAGGAGGGAAGTGATCTTTCTTTGATGCCTATTAAATGTTCCAGCAGATGAAACCCTATATTCTGCCAGGAAATGAGTTTGCCACGAGCCGATTGGGCGCTGTCGTGTGTGCTCGACTCTACCACTGTCATTCCTCTTCCCCGAGCAGCAATACATTACCCCGCCTCCATTTTTCATTCCTCACTGCCCGAAATGCAAATTTTCTCTCTGTTGTTTATATTAGGTTTTCAAATGTATGGAAATCCAGATATCTGGAGGAAAATGTCAGGGCCAGGAATACTCGTGATCTGTCTTTCCCCCAGCCTGACACTTTTCTCCATCGCTTACATGAGAGCCTGTGAGGAGCGTTCAGGGGCGAGGGCCGGGGGTGCTCAGGGGGTGCAGGGGTTGCTGAGTGCTGGGGGTCACTGTTTGCACATCTTTGTCACCTCTGCAAAGCTGAACATGTGGCCTGGGGAGCAAAAGGAATGCGTTGTGCAGGGACGAGAGAAGGGGAGCCGGTGATGGCTGAGCAGGGGCTGGGGAGAGGGGTGGGCTCTGCCTGGGGCCCAGCACCCGGCTGGGCACTGCCTGTGCTCCAAGGAGATGGTCAGGATGGACGTTCAGGCAGTGGTCACTGGAAGGGGCTCCCAAGCACCCTGTCCTCACACCCTGAGTCTGCCAGGGTTGGGAGAGGGGTTGGGGGTCAGCAATGAGCTCCCGCATCGCTGCTACTCCTGCTGCTAGTGCAGGAGGGAGGTGTCAGCAGGCACCAGGTGGGGACAAATCCTGCAGCTTCAGGAGGAGTTTGTGGCCAGATTAGGCGGAGCTGCTGCGGTTCCCCTCAGGTTTCTCAAGACAGAGGTGTACAAATAACGTAAATAAGGGCAGACGTGGCCTTGCAGAGCAGAGAGAACTGGGGCTGTAAGCTCAGGGGTGTTTGTGAGCTTCTCATCTTGCCCCCACTGACCTACTCTACCCCTGCTACACCTTTCCCACAGTGGCCCAGCCCTTAGGGCTTGTACCTGTGCTGGTTTATACTGGGCAGACCCAGATCTGCCTTGCCCTCAGCCCAGTTTCAGGCCGCAGCCTCTCAAAAGCTCCCCACTTCCAATCTCCCAGGGCTCAGCGTGGCTGGTCCCAGCAGCTCGGCCCGTGCTGGTGGCACTGCTGTGGCTGGGGGTTAGATGGGAGCAATCCCTGTCACCAGGCACCGTGCCATGCTCTGCCAGCCAGGAGGAAGCAGTGGAGGCGTGAGGGGAAGGGACAAACTTGCATGTGGGCACGGACAGTGACTGACACACCGATAATGAATGCGAGTTGCATCCATTGCTCCTCTATGAGTAAGAGCTATTTTAGGCTCTGGCAGCTTGAGAGGATGATCTGAAGGCAAAAATCACTGTCTCCCAGTGCTGGAGAGAGCCTGATGTGCCTCAGATGGTGTCACCACAATTCTTCCAGCAGCTCTGAGGAGGTTGCACATGCAGGAAACCGTCACTCGAGTCAGCACAACATTTGTTCCTGGGTTGTTTCTCCACGCAGGGACACGAGGAGCTGAGGGAACAAAGTGTAACAGCAAATCTCCTGTTAATAGGGGTTTATGTTCCCATTTCTGAATGAGTGTGTGAGACCTGCCCACGCCAAAGGCTTCTGCACATGGTTGTCATTGCTGCTGGCACGGCGCTCATCCTGCAGCTCCACACAGTGAAAGCAGCCCCAGACAATCCTGATTTCGGAATTCAGCAGCCAAGGGGAGGCTCTGGGACTTGTTGGACACCTCTGAGCATAGTCTCTGCCTTCTCCATCAGCCGAGCTGCAGCACTCAAACATGTTTGCAAAGACAATCACGAAAGGTTGCAAACACAATCCCACCGAAAGCTGTGTCGGAATAATTGTACACACACAGAAATCTTTTCATCTGCTCACTCAGCTCTGCACGAACACTCCTCCAGCACAGAGCAGCAAAGAGGTCACACAGTCTTAACACACACAAAGGCCACGGTTCTTTTACCTGGACGTTTTAACACCCAGCAGAAAACAGTATTTCTGAAATCACAGGAGAAATTCCAGGATTAAGAAACAAACAAGCAAGAGAAACCACCCCCCTCTGCTGAGCACGGTTATTCGCCCCATCCCAAACACACACAGAGGAGCAGCTACTACAGATCCTGCACCCAGAGCACACGGGAGGGATGGCCCTGCCCGTCCCTGCCTGTCCCTGCCTGTCCCTACCATGGGCTGGGGACACTGGGGCTTTGCACGGGGACTTTGCACAGGAAGTTGCACGGAAATTTGTGGGGGGGATTTTGCACAGGAGCTGGCTCTGGTTGGACCCCCTCTGCCACACCACCGTGCCTGGAGGTGTTCAGCGACATCAGAGACACACAGGGAGATGTTCACCTCCCTGTGCACTTGTGAAACCAGCTCGTGCTCCTGTGCTTCTGTGACTCAAGAAACCAAATTGCCATGCCCAGGTTTTTCTTCCTAGAGTGTCCATCAGAAAGAACGCCTGGCAGAGGGAGATCAGATCCAAGGGAATTTTGGGGGAACGCGGCTTGCATCCTCCATCACCTCAGCTGGAGGCGCTGGCATTTCCCACAGAGCAGAGTTAATATTCTCTGTGCCTGCAGCAGCAGCAACTCCAGCCCTCTCCTCCTCAGCTCCCCCTTCCCAGGCTGAGTGTTTTGGCAGACTTCTTGTTCCAAACCAGTGGACCTTGTAACGCCTCGGAATGCATAATCCAAACCTCCCTGCCTAGGAAAGGCAGCAGTTGGGACAAAGCAGCGTGCACCTTCTATCCTTTAGTTACAAGTTCAAGCTGTGTGGAAGAAAAAGGGGTTTTCTTTACGTTCTTGTTTTCCTCCTGCCCTGGCCCCCCCCACTGAGTCCCTCAGACCCACACAGGCCCCGAGGAGGTCCAGGGCTGCATTCCCTGCTGGGAACGAGCCAGCTGTGCACCCAGGAGCATCAAAGAACATCTTCCCCTGGTATTCCACTGCTTGTGATCCCTGCTGAAAGGCAGCTCCAGCTTTTTGAAGAACTCAGAGCTGCTCCAAGACCACATGAGAGCAATGAAGAGAACAATCAGGAGTCAGTGACAGGAGAGCATTTCCACTCTTGTCTGGCAGGACAGGTGAGCCCAGGTGAGTCCTTTGCCCGTTCTGCTGCCTCTGAGCCTCTCAGAACACAGAAACAGCTACTGCAGATCCTCCTTCCCTCTGAGCAATAAAATGACCACAGTTTAAAAATTAAAAATTTTGAAAAAAGGAATCCCTGTGGCCATGGTGAGATCCTGAGCACAGAGAGCAGATCCCTCACAGCTGAACAGCAGCAGCTGTCACACACTGTCACCAAGGGCAGAAAGCACTGCCCACACGCTCGGCCCCAGCATAGGCTGATAGCAATTTGCAATGGGTTTATTTCACCAGAATGAATTAATACAGGAAAATAATTTGCAGATTACAACAATTCCTTCAGCAATGTATGACTCAGAGCCAGGCACACAGCCAGCACTGAGAGTCAAATTATTTGCAGCTCCGCGCTCTGGCAAGGTCTGGTTTGAAGCAAATCCTAATGAGATGCACGACTTTGTTCTGGGCCACGTGAACACGAGAACCTGAACCTCATCCTGATGAACCACTGCCCTTGACAGCCCAAAGTTTCAATGCAACTGGGGCTCACTTCCTGCAGGTGAAGTGTCTTGGTCACCAGAGCCTGGGCTGTCCCTGCAGGCGCTGCACAGCCCCCAGGACCTGGGCAAGGATGTGAGGTTTGCCCCTCAGTTCATTGCAGCTGCAGGTGATGCATCAGAGTGAAGGCTCTCCACTGATGATCCTTACTAACAGGCCATCCATCATTAGTGAAGGTCAAGTTGCAGATGAATTCCATCATTTTACAATCATGTACTTCCCCCCCTTGCCCTTGGTTGGGTCCCCAGCAGAAGGCGAAGCTCTCGGGGGGTGTTTCCAGCTGCCTGGAGCTCGGTGCTCTCACTGGAACAAGTGGTGGTGGAGCACAAGGTGTCATGGGTGGCTCTTCATCCCTTCAGAGGCTGATGAAAATAAATCCCAAAGGAATGTGCCAGCTCTGGAGGTGGAACCTGAACTCCCTGGTTCTGCAAAGACCCCTTGAAGCAGAGAGGAAGGAAAAACTCTACTAGTTCACAAAGAGCCTGTGGTGGATGAAGATTCCAGGCCTCCTTGTAAGATCTCCCACAGGTAGCTCCTGCTCAATGGCTGTGGTGACCAATCCAAGCCCCCAAGTTCAGCCTCAGCTTGGAGTACCTGAGTAACACCGGTTCCCTTGGTCCAGGAGGCAGGAGACCAACTTATTTCAAGATCTCTCTAACTCACAGATGTCTCTGAACACATGGTTTCCTTTCAGCCACCAGCAAGGTCTGGAAATAGGGGCCCAGCTAGGCCAGGAAGGTGCTAAAGCTGGAAGAACAGTGGAGAAAGGGAAGGAGACAGTCAGGCACGAACTCAGCATGGGCTGAGCTGTTGTAGGGAGAACCAGGAAATGTCAGGGCGTGTTTTTAGGTGACTCTTGGTGTTTCACCTACTTCGCCTCTGTCTCACAGGAGCAAGTGTTTAGCCAAGCTGGTCTGGAAGCCCAGCTTTAGGAAGGAAAGAGTTGTCCTGGGGCTCTTCACCTCCACACCCCAGGCTGGAGTCTCAACACACCCTGGGCCTGTGCAGGGTGGGAATAAACCTCCTCCTCCTCCTCCTCCTCCCCTGTGCACAGGATGTGTTCCTTTTTTCTGTCACAGGACAAACCAGAACAGAGGAGCTCCTGCCTGGCTGTGCCTCACAGAGGCGCCACATCTGAGCACGCCGGGGTGATCGGAGGTGTCATGTGTGCATCATTTAAATTAACGTTACTAAAACAACAATGCTATTTTTAATATTTAAAGAGCCCCTTTGAAGAGTAGGAGAATCTGTCACCTTTCCTGGTGGATTTGAATCCTGTGTTCTGAGGGTTTTTCTTCTCTGATTAAAGCAGTTGGCTGCATGAGGAACAGCTACACAAGATGTGCTGGGAGGGGGTGTGGGACTGAGGCACGTCCTGGGGAGCAGCTCCTCCTTGCAGCATGGATTTTCTGGGTTTTCTTTGTGGCGCTCCCACCCCAGTGTGCTCCTTGTGCCAGAGGCCAGCTGGCCAGGCAGTGCTTTCCTGGGTCGCTGCCCCTGGCCGTCCCTGCTGGGATGCTGACATCCCAGTGGGTTTGGAGCATCCCGGGCCTGTGGCACCGTGAGTGGAGTCACTCTTTGGTTTCGGTTTGTTGGGGAGAAACTTCCTCCCTGCTCTGCCCCCAGTCCAGTCTCCAGAGTCTCTCTAGGCATTCAAACCTGATGGGACCCGAGTCTAACCTTGACCCAAAACGCTCCTTATCCCCTATAATGGGCTTTTTTTGTGCAAAACCCATATGGCTCATCCAAGAGAGGTCCAGCTGGTGCTGAGGGTGGGCAAGTCCCTTCACCTGCCCTGCAGGTGTCACCTCTGCTGTTGTGGGAGCACAATGCTTGGCCTGCCCACCCTGCTGAGCTGCACCACCTGCAGTTGTTTCTGCTGAGTTTTGCTCTGCTTTCTTTTGGTCCAGGCCTGCAATTTGTCAACAGGGTTCTGATTTCTGAGCTCCTCCCAGTGGTCTCATGCTCTGGACAGCCATAAATATTCTGCAAGTACAGCAGGTTCTCCCTTTCTCCCAAAATGAGGTCAGTGGGACATGGAGCAGCACCTGACCCACCTTTCCCTGCAACCCCTGCACAGGGACCTCCTGCACTGCTGACATGGGACCAGGGGAGCTCCTGTGACTGAACTCATGTGCGTGTGCCCAGCTGCTTTTCCATCTTCCTGGATTCCCACCCTGATGAGGTTTGCTGAGAACCAGGAGTGGGAGCTGCCTCGTGAGGTGACCAGGGGCTGGGATCCAGACTCAGCCTCTAATGTGGGCTCCCAGGGCCCTTTCTCTGCTGGAATTGCATCTTTCCAAGTGGAGTGCTGGGAAGTGGAGGAGAAGGGCCCGTTGTCAGCGTGGCCAGAGCAGGGAGAAGAAAATAATGTTATTGGAGGGAAAAGACTATTAGGATTCTGCAGCTCCGAAAAATACATAAGTCTGAAATAAGACTAATGAGACCTTTACTGGTGCGGTTGGGTTGCATTAATGACCCTTCGGAGGATACAATTGCCAAAAGCTTTCACTGTAATTACCACGCTAATGGTCGGCAGTGACATCACTTCAGCCCGAATGCGATGCTTGTTTTGGATGCGTTTCAGGAGTGGGGCTTCTCCACGGCTGGCGGCTGAGGCCCATCAGCCTTATTGCCTGTGCTCTGCTGACCATCCTTCTCAGCTGCCTCCTTGGCTGCTGGCTCCCCTCCAGCCCGGCCCCTGTGTCCAGCATTCCTCTGCTTTTTAAGGTGCTTCTGGGACCGCGAGCTGAGGACGGCAATTTGTCAGCTCCGCTGGGCTGGAATCGGAGGAGGGGGAAGTTGGGGGAGAGCCACACATCCCCTTTTATTCCTCAGGCATCCTTAAAAGGCTTGTTCTAAACACTGATTTACACCCTCCTGGCATGGCCCGGAGCAGACCTGCACCGTGTAACCTTTGGACAATCCCTGCTCCCGGCGCGCATCTCACAGCCGGTGGGGACAGGCTGATCCCGATCTTCCCCGGCGCCTCTGGGCTTACAGGAATATATTAATTAACCTCATTATCTGGGATCGTTTCAGCACTCGCACAGACAGGGTTTTACTGCTCCGAGGAGGGCTCTGGCTCCCAGGGGCAGCTGGAGCCGGAGGGGCCGAATATTTGCCTCTACAAGGCCCCGGGGCGGGCGATGCCCGGGCTGGGAGGGACTGGAGATGCCCAGCGGTGGGGGCTCATCCCAGCCCCTCCACTGACCCAGCCACCCCTGCGTGCTCCTGGAGGAGGGATCTGGAGGAGAGGCAGCCACAGGAACCGGTTCCCCGTCGGCGCTGCTCTGCCGGGTGCTTTCCTCCCGGGATGGGGCCGGAGGAGCCGGCGATGCCTGCGGGGTGTGCCCGGCTCCCTCTGCTCCTCCCGGCATCAGCTGGGGATGGATTGACAGCGGCTTGTTAAACCTGACAGAGCATCACCTTTAAGGAGTGGGAGAAAGGAGGGGTTTTAATTAAAAAAAAAAAAAAAAAAAAAAAGGCAAGTCATGATTTCTGCCTTTCCTGTTTAGCTCCTCTGGAAACAGCATTCCTGCTCCAGCATTTAAAAACATCAAATTGATAGTCCTGTCAGCTGTGCCCATGGGCTACTGCTCCCTGCCCAGCCCTCCCGCCGGGCTCTGCCTTTGAAGGCGAAGGCACCGCTGTGTGACTGTCCTCAGGGACATTCATTTTTTTCTCCTACAGTCTCGCTGGTTGTCACCAGCAAATATCCAGCCAGGCTCCCGCTCGTCCCGCTGGTCCCAGCAGCGTCCTGATACAGGTACCGGGCACCGAGGCTGGCAGGTGGGAGCACACCTGGGGCTCACAGGGAGACCAGAGCAGCGTGTGCAGGATGCCAAGGGGGGTTTTCATCCTCTACCTGTGCTTCCCTGACAGGTATGTGGAGTTTCCTCATTGTGGGGCTCCTTCTGCCCCCAAAGCAGGTGAATGGGGACGGGCAGTGCTGTCTCAGGTGAAGGCACCTGCACCAGCAGCCACAAACCTCTGGTCTCCAGCAGAAAGGAGCTGGGGGAGCAGTAATTAAAAGAGCTGCCTCTTCCCTTCTGCAGAAGCCCAGCTGCCCAGGGCTGCTCTGTGCCCAGTTCATTCTGATGCTGCCCACTTCCACAGTGCCTCCAACACTGCCAGCAGTGGGAGGGAGGGGGGTCAGCTCTGCATAGGGGTCAGGGGCTGTTCCTGCTGATATTGACCATGAAAACACCTTTTCACTCTTTTCTAAATTCTTCACAGATTTGGAACAGGAAACACTGTTTGTTGTTTCCGTTTTTTTCTTAGAAAACCCTCTTTTTAAAAATAAGAAAAAAATCCCCCAACATAAACTTCCTTTACTGGTTTCCAAGGGAAACTGCCCCTCGGAAAAGGCTCTGAGCAACATCTCTGAGGGTCTCACTAGGGCAGGAAACCCTGGCCGTGCCTCCCTAATCCCCAGCCCAGGGGGAGTTTCACCCACACAGCAAGAGCCCAGCGCCAGAGCATCATAGCCCTGCTCTCCTTCAGCCTCCTGGCCCCGCTGTGCTCCAGCCCCTGCTCTGTCCCTGGTGTGACCAACCTTGTGGCCTCATTTGCAGCCCCCTAACGAGGCTCGGTGGTCTCCAGGCTCTGCCGGAGCAGGGCAGCATCGGCACCGACTCAAGGTCTGTTCCTGCTTGAGCGATCAACATCATTTCCATACTATAATTACATTGCCCAATCCTCTCCTGATTTTACTGCTATCTTGTAAGGCGTCCCGGTTGTGAGTAATTTAAAGCTGTATGAGATGTCAGGCTCTGTGAAACAATCACCCCTCAAAGAAATATGGGCTGAGATAATAATTGATAAGTCCCATTAGGCAGCGGGGCCCACGTTTCCCACTCAGCCTCCTCCGCCGCGGCCTTGCTCGTTCCCTCAGTGCCACCTTTGCTGCTCAGCATCTTTGGGAGCCATCCCAGGAGCTGAGGGGAGACCCTCGGGGTGGAGGAGCTGGGGGAGAGGGTGATTTGAGCGGTTCGGCCACCTCAGTTCCAGGATTCCAATATTTCAGCCTGATTTACAGGTGTGTTTGCACAGAAAGCACGTCAGGAGTGTTGCTTATCCCCTGCGTTCGCTCTGTGGGTTTGTGTCCGTGGATTCTCCTCATCCTCATCAGCAATCAGTGGTTTGTTTTATTTCTGTCCCTGGCTGGCATTTTTTAACACCTTGTCTCCAGATTTTTAATGATCGTACAGTTTACAAACTCCCTTTAAACTTCTAAATTTTTAATTAAGGAATAGAATGTAAACTTAACTTTGTGTTATCTACAGGCAGGAGAGGTCTCACCCGTGAGCAATGAATTATGCAGGCGTGAGGGAAGGGCTGGCTGGTTTTGATGTGCTGTTTCATAATTGCATAAACTACTGCAGCTCCCAAATCAGGCAAACATTATTTTACACATTCAGTAGCCTTCAAAAAAAAAGAGTGACAGCTAATTTATGATGTTCCATAACAAAAAAAAAAAAAAAAAAAAAAAAAAAAAAAAAACCCCAAAACAAAAAAACCAATTACAACAGGAATTTTAAAAAGTTGTCAAAACTCAGGCATTGCCTTTAGCAAAGGTGAGGAGTTCATAACGGGAAAATCTTTCTGGAAAAGAGATTTCCCTTTGCATTTAGGAAGAGATACCATGAATTGAAAGACATGATCATGGAGGACTTAATTTGGGGAGGGGTTTTACCTTCAGGGCAGGTTTGCCCTCTGTGGTCAAGTGAGACCCTCAGCTGTGAGACCTGAGGCACAAAATCAACATTCAGTAAACTGGGGATGACTTTTAGGGTGAAACTCTGGGAGCTCTTCATGTCGACTTTGACCTGTTTGGAAAAGAAGGTGCTTTCCCAGGAGGGAGTTCAGTATTGGAAATCTTTTATCTCTCCCCCTGAGTGAGCTCTCAGAGATGGAAATCTGTATTTCCCGGAATGGAAATCCTGGAGAAACGTTCCAATTCATAAACACTGAAGCAACCTTATTAGAATGACACAATCTGAGAGCTGTTAAAGCATTATAATAAACCAGAGGAAATAAAGAAATATCTCGTGATTCATTATTATCTTTGAAATGTTTAAGGGAGTGAAGAAAGTCAAAATGGATCAGTTTCGATCTTGGATTATTTAACTGAAAAACTCCTCAAGCTGAGGCAGTCCCGTGGGGTGTTTTGACGTGGATGTAAAAGAGATTTTGCAGGAAACATCTGGCATTGGAGGGATTCGATGGTTTCTCTCAAGAACTCCCAGAGCTCCTGTTGGTCAGCGGGGCCCAGCCACCAGCTCTAGAGCTGGTGGAATTACACAGAATTACAGAATATTTGAGGTTGGAAAAGACCTTTAAGATCATTAAGTCCAAATCCTAATTTGTTTATCCTAATGGAATTTCAATTACACATTCCCACCCAAGTCCATCAGCTCAGACCCACTGATGCCAACAACTTCTCTGGAGATGGCTTGAAATCCTGCATGTATAAATGATGTGACGTTCCCCCAGCAAAGCCACCAGGTACAAACAGGGGCCATCCTTGTGCTGGTGAAGCTCCACTTGGGAGCTGCAGCGGCAAAATAAAAATGCAAATGTTGATCTCAACTTCTCTTTCAGGCTTGAGTGCTGGTGAAAGCAGCTTTACAAATTCCGGATCCATTGCCTCCCTGGAGAAATCCTGGCGCTGTTTTGTAAGCAAAAGTAAAAGTCTTTGCCACACAGCTGCTGTGGAAGTTTTGACAAGAAAGCGACTGCTTTTCAAACACCTGGGTGGGAGCATTGATCGGGAATCATTCCCTGTTTGCCGAGGACAGGCTCTGGCAGCATTCCCTGCTGGAATAACAGGTGGCATCTGGCATTAAACTCCCCCCTCTCACCGTGAGAACTTGGGGTGCTGGTGCCACTCCCACCAGGTCACCCGTGGAATGGGATATGCAGTGGCCATGGAGCAACCAGCCCCCGAGCCAGAGCCTTGGCCAGAGAAAATGCCCATCTGTCTGGGCTGAATAACAATAATCATAATCATAAATTTATATTGTATCTGTAATATATTATTATATTATAATATTAATAAAATTATTCTAAGTCGCTCCTTTGGTTTCTGCCTAAACCCTCGCTGTCACCCAGCTCCTTGCTCCAGAACTGAAACTGGAGAGACCAAAAGAGGCCGTAATTTGATATTTCAGAAACTAAAATTTGGTCATTTGGGAGCTGTGTGCCCCGAGCTGAGGGATGGAAGTGGGACTGTGGAGCTGAGGCTGAGCCCATGGGTGGGTCCGGCACGCCAGTGCTGAGAGAGCTTTGCTGGGAGAGCGACTCTGACTTGGCTTTGCATGTTCCAGGCGTGCTGCCTTCACTTACAAATCATCTCTCCTACCCCTTTCTCCCTCTACCTCACGTTGTAAATTTGCTGCTATTAATTAATTTATAATTAAGTTCTGTACAGCAACCGCTCGCTCCGAGAGAGGTAATTTCAGATAATCTCCATTTGTCAAAATATGTCTGTCTGTGCTCGAAGACACGAGGAAAACATGGGGAGCTCCAGGGGGTGAGATGGGGAACAGAGACAGAGGAGCAGCTCAGCCGAGGAGGGACAGAGACGGAAGGCAAAGCTCTGGATTTGGCAGTGTCCAAAGTCCTCCTCCTCCCCTGACTCTGGTGGTCCCGACGGACAGAGCACAGGGCTGCCATGGCCTCCAAAGCCTGGTGCAGATGGAGCTTGTGCACAGCTGAATTAAACACTAACTAATCCCTGCAGGAAGTGTGGAAAGTCATATTTAATCCGTGCCAGCCCATAACCCGTTTGTGGTCTAATTGCTGCCCACTAAACAAGCAATAGATATCCAATTATGGGAGAGTGTTCCCATTGTCCCATATCCTGCCGTAGCTCAGAGGCTCAGGGAAGCATTTAACTGGCAATAAACAAGGTGCAGGGTTTAATTTGAAAGGTTATTGCAATTTCATATGAGTGAATGGTGAGGAGCATTTGCAGGGGGAGTTGCAGGAGCCCTTATCGTGTGTGTGGGAGCCTGGGGCAGGCGAGGCGAGTCCTGGCTGGGTCGCTGCAATGCCAAATGGAAGGAATATGGGAGCTGAAAAAGAGACCTAGGAAGTCAGGAAAAACCACTGGCTGTTACTGTGGACAGCTCATGGAAAACTTCTGTGCAACGAAGTGGGAACTGAGGAGAAAGCAACAGGTGAGGGACTGCAGGGAATGCAGGAGAAAATAACGCTGGAAATATCCCAACACCCCAGAGCTGAGCCTGGCCAGGCACAGTGTGTGCTGTCCTGATCCCCATGGAGAACAGGCAGAGCAGAACTGCGGGATTGGGGATGGGCAGGGATGAGGGGCTGGAAGAACTTCTCCTTAAGGAGATCCTGGCTGGGCTGAGGCGGTGGGAGACAGCAGCTCTGAGATGGGGGTGTTGGGATGGGGAATGGCTGCAGAGCCAAAAGTGAAAGGGCTGTTCTAGGAGAGGTGGAGAACGAAAAGTCTTCCTTCCTTCCTTCCTTCCTTCCTTGGGCACAGGAGAGTGAAGGGACTCCCTCATCCCCACGACACCACGTAAAGCACCTGGAGAGCAGCGAGATTCCTGCCACCGTGCCGGCGCTGTCTCTTCCAGGGAGCAGCAGGAGCAAGGAAAAACAAACAAGCCTAACGAAGTGCTTTGGCAATTATACAGACAAACAAATCACTTTCCCAAATTGCTTCTTTGGGGAATTACAGCTCCTGGAAATGAAACACAAACAGATTATTAAAAAAGAGCTTCCCGTTGGGAGAGAAGCAGTATTTACCAGAGAAGATGTGCCTAGCTGGACCTCTAATTGCTGTTCATTAGCTCATATTGATTTAATTAGTTGCTGCACTCAGGTCTAAATTGCCTGCTGGCCTCAGCAGGGATTTAGGAGCCAGGGCACATCCCTGACCTGCTGGGCAGCGATGAAGTGGGGTCCCCTCTGCCATGGTGTGGGGACACGGCAGAGGAGTGGGGTCCCCTCTGCCATGGCAGGGATCCCCTCTGCCACAGTGGGGACACGGTGGCAGGGCAGGGGTCCCTTCTGCCATGGCAGGGACACAGCAGAGACATGGCAGAGGATTGGGGTCCCCTCTGCCATGGCAATGGTGGGCTGGGACAGCGGCACATCCTCGTGGGTTGCTCCTTCCATGGAACCTGCGGCGTCATCGAAGCGCTAATTAACTGAAGCAATTAGAGAGGGTGTCTTCATAACATAGAATTAAAGTGTCTGTGTGAAGGCGTGGTGAGATCCCTCACTGGATGGCTGTGGGAGTGGGAGGTGGTGGGAAAGCAGGGGCTCAGTGTGAGGCTGTGGGGTCATGGACAGTTCCGAGGGCACAGCCCCGTCCTCTGCTCCGGGACACGGGAATGCACAGCCCAGCCCTGGGCTCGCAGCCCCAGACACTTCCCAAGCCAGAACCCGAGGACTGTTAACTTCCCTGATTAGGGACCTTTGGGGAGTGGATGCTTGGCAGATCCCTGCTTTCTAATTGCAGGTGATTAATGGGGAGCTGCAGTTCTGCTCAGAAATATCTGTAATTCCCTCTTTAAAGAAATCCTGGCTGGGCAGGACACTGGGACTTGCACGCTCACCCAGAACTGAGCTCAGGACTGGTGCTCCTGCTGCAGAACACATTCCCTGGATGGAGGTGCAGCAGCAGGCACAAGCTGGAATCCGAGGAATCCCACCATAAGCTCTTTCCCACACACACAGGCAGTGCTGCCTTATCCCAGCCATCATTCCTGCAAGTTTTATTCCTTCAGCAAGAGCCAGGGACGCACGGAACCGTGGGAGCTGAAGGAAGAGGCCCAAGGGCAGAGGGGGAGGATGCACTGTGAGCCATTCTCTTGCCTTGCAGTGGGATTGAAGGGAGAATTGGATCAGAGGACCTGGAGGTGCAGCTGCTGTTAAAAATGATCCTTTGTGCATCAAATCAGTATTCCAGGGGCTGCTCCAGATTCAATACATCAAAGGTTGAAGGATCATACAACCCTATTAGCTCCAAACTTTAATTTCCCTTCGGGGCTGGTGTGTTACAATGCAACTACAGCAGCAATTACAACTTTTCCTTCACTGACAACTTGTTTAGATCAATAATGTCCTCAGCTTCCTGAATCGAGATGGGCTCCATCAGCTGGACAAGGAAAACAGCCAGAGCCCACGGTTCTCCCCCATGACTCCAAGGCCAGGACTGCTCCCCTGCCCAGTCCAGATTCCAGTGCCATGGCAGGCTCAGGCACCCGCAGGATTTTGCAACATTTGCCCCTCTCCCCCTCTCCTCAGCCAGCTGATGATCCCCAGGCTCTCTGCTTTCTCTCCGTGAGCTCCACCCCTTCCTGGTGCCATGACCTTGCAGCTGCCCCTCTGGAGCTGGGGGTGGGGACCAGGATTCCACAGAGCATCCGTGGTGCCATACCAGGGTACTGTGTCTCTCAGGGTGCTGCCACGCTCAGGGCATTGTCACAGACCCCGCAGGGACATGGCTCAGTGCTGGGCACACACGGCCCCTGGCCAGAGCCCTGCCTCCCCCCCACGGCTCTGGGATGAGTTTTGGTTTCACACCTCTCACACCCAACATTTCCACACCATCCTCAGAGAAGGGAGAAGAATTTGAAGCCCTCCTCCCTGTACTTTGACACAACTGTGACACCCCCTGAGACACTGACCAGGGCAAGGAGCAGAGATTTGGTTCTGAACGACACCTCTAACACCAAACCTCCTGACACAGTGCCCTTGGTGGGACACAGTGCCCATGTGCCAGCCCAGGATTGCAGTTCCTGGCCCTTGGAATATTGCCTGAGCTGCTGTTCCCCCACGCTGTGGCACGGAGCCAGGGAGCACGCAGGAGGAGTAATAAATCTCCCCACTGAACTAGAGCTGACTTGGGAATTGGAAAGGAGAAAATCCCAACAGGAGCGAGTGCGGTCTCGGGCTCCGAGACAGATGAGCTGGCGCAGTCATAAAGAAAGGGGTGTTGAGCTCGTGGGCGGACTGGGAGGCTGTACTTGCAGCCCTTCAGTGAGGGACAGCATCTTCCAGCCATCCCCCGCTGATCCTGGGAAGGCTGGACACCTCTCTCCGGGCAGCTGAGGATGATGATTTAACACAGGCGTGTAGGAATTGTTAATGCAGCAGATGAGCTGAACCCATTGGAAATGCTGGCACAAACTGGGGCTGGCATACCAGTGAGGGCAAGGATTGCTCTGGGCTCTGGGCGGGAGCTGGCAGGCTGCACATCAAGTTTATAAACCAGCAGAGAATGAACCATTTTGCAGAGCATTAGAGGCCAGGGAGATGGCCTTGAAAGCCCCAGAGTGTGATGGATGGGCTCCGTGTCCCTCGCCCTGGTACAGGCTATTCCTCCCAGCAAACGTGCCAGAGTGAAGCTCAGGGATACCTCATCAAAACACAGGCAGAAGTTTAACATCTCACAGGCAAACGTTACAGACCTCCCTTCACTGATGCCAACAGCCTTGTTTGGGAAAAAATGGGATTTAACCTTAAAACAATTGGCTGAGCTGAAAGTTGCAGGCCCCTGTGTTTGCAGAGGGCCGAGACAGCTGTGACCATGGGCATATACCTGCACACATCTGGACAAGCCTAATACATGATAAAATGAGTCACACCACTGGCTTTTTCACAGGTAAATGGATATATGCAGGTTCAGAGGATAACTTTTAGCAAATTTAATAGTTTTCCCTGAGATGGAGCAGATGAAAGGCTGTGGGAGAGGCTATTTAGGGGCAGCACCTGGTCTCCTGCAAGCTGCATGGATGGGGCATTCCAGGTTTGGACTCTCCAAAGGCAGCGGCACCCACTGGGCTTTGGGAGGCTCCTCATAGCCCAGGTCAGAGCGTGGCTGTGTGAGGAAGAGCCAGGGCCCTGCTCTGAGCAGCAGAGGCATTAAATGACTTGACCAAGGTCAGGGGAGATGTGCACAGGCGGGGGAGCGAGGCTCCCATGACAACACAGCCCTGCCTTTGGCACAAATCCCACATCCCTCACCCTTCCTGCTGCCTGCTCCTGCTGCTCCTGTGCCCAGGTCACCACCGTGTGCCAGACCCTGGAGTGGGGACAGGCCTGTCCCTGGCAGACCCAGCCACGCTGATTTCTCCGGTGGAAATCACCACCCCAAGGCTCAGCAGCACTTGGTGTTCTCTCAGGAGGTCACGAGGGCTTTGAGGGATGTAAAGAGTTTGTCAGAGAGGCTGGTGCTTCCCTAACTATGGGAATGGTTGGCCAGCATGTACAGAAACGGAGCTGGAGAAGTCAAGGGAGCATCAGTGTAAGCTGGGGGGAATTTGAACTTTTCCATGGCAGACTCTGAGCCTCAGAGCTGCTGTGATTTCTCCGAGGGATGGACACACCAAGATTTGTGTACAGAACACCCAGAGAAAGCCAGAGATCATTCCCTGCTTTGGAAATGTTCTTGGGATGGGACAAAGAGTGCTCTGATCAGTTCAGATCCGGCAAGGAGGGGAGGCTCCCTCCAGCCAGGGCAGCACAGGCAGATGGATGTGGGATTCTCTGAGCCTTGGAGCCCGAACACTCGTGGACCTTGGCCAGGGATCTGCCTGCCATGGAAGTCCAAGGCTGGTGCCCAACAACTTTTCCTTTTCCAGACCATTTGGCACGGCCTCGCAGGGTCACTGGCTGACCTCGAGAGCCCCTCAGCCTGACCTGTCAGGACTGCTTGTGCTGAGACCTTGGGCTGAGAGCAGCGCTGAACTCTGCCCTGCCAATCCTCATCTGATCCCAGTGCCATTCCTGCATCAGCTTTTGGATGCTTCACCCCCCGCTCTGTGTTCTATCACACCCCCTGCCTGATTGCAGGCAGCAATGTGCACGGTTTGCTGGGCTTTGGGAGCTTGAGGAGGATCCTCCTGGTTGTGTGTCACCGTCCTGGGGACACGGGGAGCTGCAGCCCTGGAGCAGTGCCTGCACCAGCGGGGAAACACTGGAGTGACCAACTTTGTCGCTAAAGAGATAAAGTTTTACTGCAGAGAATGACTCAGTATTACAGCGTCTGTAAAAGCCTGCGAGGTGTTCGTGAGGGGTTGGCTAATCCTGCTTCCACCTCGGCCTGTAAATCCAATAAAAGGCTGTTGCTTCCAACTGGGTCACTGTGGCCTCATTACAAAAGTCCTCAGGTGCCAGTTCTCATGAATAAACAATTGTTTTGTGGATAAAACAAATCAACATGTTAAACACCCTTTACAGCTTAAAAAGTTCCAACCGTTATGCAAATGGACCTATTAAATGAAGAATATTCCTAGGTAAAATAATTATGCAGAGCAGTTTCCCCTCTGCATAAGGTGCCAAAAATTATCTCAGTGATGCCAATTATCTGCTTGTTAGCACTGACATTATCATAGTCATTACACAGAGCCGGTGCAGTTTATGTAAGATCTACACTGTGTTCTATTGTCATTTTTCCCTCTATTTACAACTCTGTATAATAAATGTCATTTTTCAAATGTTAAGGTATTTGGTATTTAATCTATCATTAAGGCTCTGAATATGTCTAGCCTCTAATAGGGAGGCTGGTTGTAACACCATGTGGTACTAAAAATAAAAATAAAAGGGGAGAAAAAGGGAAAAAATCTGCTCAGCTCGGGTGGGGAAGATGTGGGAGTAAAGAAGTTTGAAAGAAGGGACTTGAAGCAGGAGGGTCCCCAGGATGAGATCCTCCCCAGCCCCTGGTCCACAGCAGGATTACAGAGGAGCTGGGAAATGCTGCCTGTGCCACCAAGGTGTGTCCCAGAGTGTTTTGAGAGAAATAAATTCCCCCATCTCCTTGGTTCTGTAAGGGCTTTTGAAATGTGCTAAAACCATCTCTTAATTATTCTGAAATTACTGATAACTGCCTCCGCAACAGGTTATGAACCATCCTCTCATTATATTATAGCCACAGCATTCCTATGAATCATTAATTAATTATCCTCGGCTCTCCAGCATGAAAAATTGATGTCTAGAGAAAACAAACAGAAAAGGAGAAACTGAACACGGGCACAAACAGGCGAGGGAAAAGGAGTCCAAACGCTCAGAGAACAGGCAGGGGACTGGGAGGGAGAGGAGGCTGAAGGCAGCGAGCAGAGAGGGAGGGCTGGAAGTGCAGGAGCAGGATTCCCCCAGCTCCTCTGGAACCCTGCAGCAATTATAGTACCTGTTACTAAAAAAAAAAAAAAAAGCAAAAATAATTACACTCTAATTACTTTGACACAAGAAATGAAGCAGATTGTTATCAGAGTGAGATAAACAGCAACTTCAAAGCAGTTTTGCTCTGGAAGTCATTTACATGCGAGGAGCACATGGAGTCTTGCCTGCGGGGGCTCCAGGATTCGCTCCCGCTTTCCTCCCAGTCCGTGTGGAGGAGCTGGGCCGCTGTCAGCGTGATCACCCGTGGGAATTGGCCCCTGCTGACCCCTCGGACCTGCGCCTGCTGGTCATCCCTGGCCAAAATCCCCTGGGGTGTGCCCTGCCAGCTGTGGCTGCTCACGGGTGCTGCAGATGTGCTGCGGTTCCCTCCAGCTCCCATGTGGCCGTGGGGACAGCGGGGCACCCGTTAGCAGGGCAGGCTGCCCGGATCTCCTCCTTCACTGAAAGGTCTGGCAGCGTGCAGGTCGCTCCCGGAATTCCAAGGATTGCAGGCACTTGTTGGTTAAAGCAGACGGAAGGAACGGTGTCAGTCACACCCCTGTGTGTGTCACACCCAGTCACACCCTGTATCTGTGTGTGTCACACCCTGTGACTGCCCCAGCGCTGCGAGGGGACCCACCTCGGGGCAGCAGGGACACACAGGGTCCTCCCAGGGTGTCCCCACCAGCATTTGGGGGTGACTTTGCTCTGACACCCCAAAAACAGGCTCCCCAGGGAAGCGATGGAGTCACCATCCCTGGAGATGCTGGAACAACGAGTGAAGTTGGCCCTTCACGATAAGGGCATGGGAGTATTGGAGGTCTTTTCCAACCTTAATGGTTCCGTGACTCTATAAAAATGTATTTGTCCCCTGCCAGGCTAGGACAGGAGCTGGCAGGAGCTTTGCCTCAGAGACGAGCAGCTGCTTTCCCTCTCCAGACACTTTGGAGCAGTGAGATGGATCCTGTTTCTCAGTGACACCCTCGTTGAGTCCACGGGGTGGATGATGCTGATGTTGATGCTGCTGATGATGATGAAGAGGAAGAAGAGGAGGAGGAGGATGCCCCGATGTCCAGGAGCTCACCCGCTCACCACTACCGCACGCTCCGGGACACTGCGGCTGCTGGGAGGGGGATCAGCTCGGAGCTCCGCCCGCCCGCAGCCGCTTCCCCGGAGCCCTCACAGGGCTCTTGTTTTCATTACTTTTCCTTTGGTCTCTGAGAGAGAAATCACACGTCCCTTCAGAAGTGTCCCCTTGTAAAGGAGGGAATGCTCAGAAACGCACAAACCTCTGAAGTCTAAATGCCTTGAGATTGTTCTGCCATTGCAGCTTTGATACAAAGAAAACTCTGATGGATATGTCAAAATATTTGATATTTTACAGCAAAAAGAAAACAGTTCTGCTAATGGAAACTCTGCTTCCTTGTGCCTCGGCGCCACTTGTTTGATCATTGAAGGGCAAGAAAATAAATGTTTCCTTGTAGCTGTGGATTTCAAATTCCAATGTAAAATCCAAGCAAATATACCCTGACCTGGAGAGCCGTGAGGAGGGAGTTTAACTCTGCGTTGGCTGTGGTCAGCCATGGTCCCAACGCTCCCAACACCGTCTGTGGCACAGCAGCACTGCCAGGGGTGAGTGGCACAGATGGGCACCTCGGTGCCACTGGTTGGTGGCCCTGGATGGTGACAGTGCCAGAGAGCACAGTTTCAATACTGCATCCAGACTCAAAGGATGCTTTGGATGCAGAGAGAGGGATCCATCGGATGGACAGACGGACACACAGTCCCCCGACAGGAACCTACAGCTCCTCATGGGTCAGGATTTTATATAAACAAACAAACTGGAGCTATTCCTCCAGATTTACGAACACTTCCTCTGCTCTCACTCCCATGACCTGCTGCAGATTTACAGCTCTGCATTAACCTCGTGAGCACTCGTAAAGCTGGCTGAGATAATGTTGGCCAGGAGGGTTTTACGGGCAAGTCGTAATCACAAAATGCAGAAGGACTAATCTGTTTATTAGTCCTTAATACTTGGTCAACAGCTGCACTGTGCACCTCATCCCTGCCTCGTGGAGCACCTGCCTGCACGTCTGCTCCTCGGATCGATTGTTCTCCCAGGTTTTCCCTTTCTTCCTCTCTCTCTAAAAGAATTCGGCACCTGTTCCAGCAGAATACGGTGTGCTTTAAACAGTTTGCAGCGAGGTCAGGTCCCGTGGGTGGGCAGCGCCCGGCAATCACAGGCAGCAGTGCCTGAGGGTGCTGCCAGTGAACCCTCCCCATCCCGGGGCATCCCCGGGGCATTCCCGAGCATGTCCCAGGGCAGGGGGCCCTGGCCGGGTGGGAGCCGCGTTTGCAAGGAGTTCTCAGTCAGGGAACAGGAATTTTCGTGGCCCATCTCCGTGCAGAGCAGGTCACCGGCACACCCCAAATCCCCCTTTGCTGAGACTTCCTAGGATTTGAAACTCAAACAAGGCACATGAATAATGCAACGCGCTCCTTCTTCTCTTCTTGCCTTCAAATCCTCAGAGGGTGAGTGAAGCTTCTTGTCTGCCTCATTAGTGGCTGTTGAGCCATTTGATTTCTGTAACAATGAGTGCGCTCGCCAGGATTTTCATACCCATTTGCGTCACGGAGTCAACACGGAATTTTTTTGAATTCACATAAAAAATTAATGGCGTAATCTGCATCCGTCTCTGTGGCAGGGGAGGCTCCTGTCCCCGCTCCTCCCTACAAATGGATAAGGACCGGGAGAGCGCTGCTGCCCCGAGCGTGGCCGTGCAGAGCCCAGCGAAGGGACGAGGACACGGGGCTGCCACACGGGAGAAGCACAGCGTGGGGTCCTCCAGGGTCCTGCGGGATGGGACTGACCGCAGCCACGCTGGGACGTGGATGTGGGCCACCGTGGAGCAGGGAAATGAGAGTTTTCTGCCATGCAGGGCACAGGGAGCTGACCTTGGTTGTGGTGTAGTTCGGTGCTGCAAATAAAAGAACAGATATAACAGATATAGATAAGAGGAGCTGCTTCACTGGGTCCTGCTTTTCCAGGGTTACTCAGGAAATCTAATTAGAATTAATTTAAGGTGTGAATTAGCTAAACCTCGTTAAATGTCCTCCTGCAGTGAAAACTTTATTTGGTATCAAGGAGAGCAGAGGCTGAGCTAAACCCGACCACTGGGATTTCAACCCTGAGTTAATGTCCACAGAGGAGTTTAATGTGGATTAATTAAGCCCTTTCCCATTTTCACAGCTGTTTAATTCGGATTCTTGTGTGAGCACCCCCACTTTGGCAGCAGGTGCCAGCCAGGTGTGGCAGGGCAGGGGGTGCCATCAAATGTTCTGTAGTTGATACACCCACCCCAGAACCCATTGGTCAAGGTACAAACGAGTATTCTCAGGAATACAAATTCCTTTCAGGCCAAACCTTGGCTGTGTCGGTGCTGTCCTCGATGGGAAGGAACATTCCTGCAGAGTCGCTGCCTCTGTTGTGGTCTGAGAGAGATCTGCCTGAAACACTCCTGGTGGCTCTCAGAACATCCAGGCTCCCTGTGCCAGGTCAGGATGGGGATCAGCACTGCCTGATGTGGGAGCAAAGGGATTATCCGTGGGAGATGGATGGGGAGACTGATAACAAAGCTGCAATGCAATCAGTGCCTCTGATGGTATCACAGGTGGAGAGGCAGAGGCCGTGCTGCTGCTGGGATGCTCAGAGTGTGCAGTGGTGCAGCTTCTGCAGTCACTTGTCTTTGTCTGCTTAGCTGTTATTTTATTTTATTTTATTTTACTTTACTTTGTTTTTAATTTTACTTGAATTTATTTTATTCTATTTCTCTTTCTATTAACAGATGATCAGATTGACCCCAGGTCCCATTTCTGTTCTTCACCGTTTGCTGTGAAAGACGAGGAAGGAGTTTTTAATGACACGAGCAGGGACTCCTCTCCTGGCTCTGCTCCCTCCAGTTGCCCTCTCCAGCAGCCGTGAGCTCCCTCCACATCTCATTTCCATCCTCAAGTGCCATTGACTCCTCCAGTGCTGCCCACACGCTGCTGCCACCCTGCCCATCCCGGTCATCCCCCCAGGGCACAACGGAAAATAAAATGTCCGGTACTTTCCCTAAGCTCCCAAACCCTGAGCTGGAGGCCCAGCTCCACTCCAGGTCAATCCACCCAGCTCTGCTGCTTCCCAGGGGACTGGGGCTGTGCTTGACCCCTGCCCTTGCCCTCCAGAGTGCCCCAGTGTGTCCCAGTGGGATGGTTTAGGCTTGTACTGGCACGGCAGTGGGATGTGCAGAGGCTGGGCTGGCTTCCAGTGCTCGCAGCCCAGCTTGGCACAGGCAGGAGCACAGCTGAGATTTTGGGAAGCATTTTACGGGGACCTTCGCAGAATTATGGTTGCAAACAGAGAATTGCACTTGTAGCAAAGTCACTGACAAAAAAATCAAGGGTACATGCATGGGACTGACTGGGAACACCTTGTGCCAGCCCAGCACATGGAAAGATGCTCACGGACAACTCAGGAAAATCCAGCGCTTCTGAGCAGGATCCACAGCTCCATGGATGAGACGGGAGTTATGGAAAGAGCAGAGTAGAATGGGCACAGCTGGAGGAGGCCATGGCTCTGGTGGCAAGCGTGTCCACAGGAGGGGCTCTGTGCTTTGTAGAACGGTGGCAGCAGGTGACATGGAGCAAACTGCCTCTTAGCAAACCTCTCACAGCAACCCCACGAGGCAAAGCCCACATGGCAAAGCCCCCCTGCCCTCCCTGGGCACTGCCATCCCTGCTCCTCCCCAGGGCACGGCTGGGCCTGGCGGGTTCCCCACGGCAGAGCCCTCACTGGGATGCCAGAAACACAAACCCAGCTACAGGTTCTGTTCCACCTGCAAACAGGATAACTTATAAAATCCTATAAACCACGACTGAATTTCCCACAACAAAGGTGCCTTTGGTCTGGCAGAGTTGGGTGATTGGTGCCGTTTCATTTCCGCTGCAAAACGCTTTTGACGGTGTCTCGGAGTCTGTCACAGGGGGTCACTGGGGATCAGTCCTGTTTTCTGTATGTTTTACCAACCCATATTTCCCATTTATGACACATAAAGCTTTGGATATCACCAGAGGAAATACTATAGTAAACCTCTAATAAATTATTACAGGCATAAGCAAACTCCAGTAATTTATGGAGGGTTTTGACTTTAATAATGTTTTGTCTTAGATTTGGCCCTAATTATAAATCATTTGTAAGGACAGTTTAAAATATAAGCAAATCTTATATGGCATTCTTATTATCTACTTAATATCTCAGCCCCAAAGATTTACTGGATTGCATTCTGGGAATTAAGCAAACTAGGAAACTAAGTAAGAAAGAAACACAGGAAAATTATAGTTTTGTCATAAAACTTTGATTGATCAATGATTATTGTAAAACTCTGGTAACTATGCAGATGCCAACATAAATCTGTAACCGAACAGGATTTATTAGGGAAAATACTATATTTTCCACTCTTTTGACTATAGTGTTAATATGGGTCTGGCAGATTTACTGTGGTTTTAGCTTAATTAACTCTATTTGACTGTATATACCCTTATAATGCATGTATCCCAAGGTGCAGCTGCTGCAGATCCAGTTTTTCCCTTCAGCTGTAGTTTAAGGAATATTTAAGCCTTGTCAGTGCTCTCAGGCTCAGTCAGGCTCAGCAGCACCGGGCACATCCCTGTGTTTATCCTCTCTGAGAAAGCAGCGATGCGACGGCATCGCTCTGACGGGCAGGTGCACCGCGTTCCCTGGGAATACCTTTCTCCTCGGAGTTTGCTGCAGGTGCCCGTCCCTGCCACTCCAGGTAACCAAAGCTGCCAAAACCTGTGGAGAAAAATCCGTGTATCCACCAATTACTGCAGCGTCCTGGGTAGGGATCTGTATCCATCGCTGGCGTGGGGTGAAAAAGGGCAACAGCTCCTGAACACAAAGCTGTGGCAGTGGGGGACGCGTAGGACTGGGCTCCAAAGGGAGCTGGGGACCCCAAACCAGGGCATTGCAAAAGGTTTCCATCAGCAATGTGAAAACACCCTTTTCCTTAGATTTTTTTTTCCATTTGCAAGCCCCCAACCCCCTCCCCATGCCGGCCCTGGCGCTGTGAAATCAGGGTTTGTTCTGTCCCTGCCGCTTCTCCGGGTGCCGGTGCCTGTTTTGCCTTACCATGAAATTACCAGACTGCCCTTAAATACACTCCTGCAAATGAGGACACCGGAAAAAATGCAATAATTGTGACAGTAACTCACTAGGCCAAGCCTGACATGTCTCTAATTGCCTGCTAAAATTGTCTCTGTCTCCTAAAGTGCAAATTATCACCCGAAATGACAAGAATAATGAATGAGTAACTCTGATGTAATGCAACAATTAGCCCTTAAAGACACTGTCTAATATGCTAATTCTGAACACCCACTCCTTGTTATTAAGTGGCTGATAATTATTTAATTATCTATCTGCCAGGATGATTTACTTGGTTTATTTAGCTGCAGATGCAGGGCAGGAGCTCTCAGGTTTGGGGTCAGGAGGAGGCAGCCCCAGCGCCGGCCGGAGCTCGGGCTCATCCTCCTGCCCGCCTGTCTGCTCTAATCAGCGGTGTCAACCCCGGCAGCAGCAAACAACCGGGCTGTGCCGGTGTGCCGAGAGTCCCTGCTGCTCACAGGTCAGGGAGGTGTCAGCCCAGCTCCTCGGCGAGAAATTGCTATTTCTGCTTTTATTCCGTGCTGTCAGCGCCGTCCTGCTGACGGCTGAGCCTCCACGGCCGCCCCGCGCCGCTCGCCCCGCGCGTTGTTTTCTGGCAATTTTGTGATGGTCTCTTTGAAGGTGAGGAAGCCTCTCTGTGCTGGAGGTGTCTGCCAGCCCTAAAGAGCCTTTGCTGCTGCACGGCAAGGCACGGCAAGGCGATGGGGGCAGCCAGAATTTTCCTGCAGTGCCCCCATCTCCCAGAGAAAAATCCGTCAGGGAGAGCAGGCTGAGCTGGGAGATCCTGCTCACACCACCCTGGGACCAGCCACAGGAACGAGATGGTCTTCAAGGTCCCTCCCAACCCAAAACATTTAGGATTCTACAGGAATTTATTGGCCTGGTCCACGCAGTCTGAATTGGAGCTCAGGAGGGCCCGCGGGAATGTTTTGGTGACAGTCTGGGCTGTGTGACACCTGGGAAAGAAATGGATGTTAGTGTGGGCCGTGCTTAACTAAAGGCAAACAGGGTGAGGAAAGCCAAAGATTCTCCATCACAGACTCAATTCCTTCTTTGTTCAACAAATTCTTCTGAAAAATTCCGATTAAGCACAACCTTTGCAAAAAGAACAACTTCCATGAGGTGTAAATAAATCCTTTCTTGCCCTGAGCTTTGCCCAGGGGGGACCAGGCTGTCTGTGAATTAACACTCTCCAGCAGTCAGAGGCTTCTTTAATTAGCAGATATCCCGAATCCTGCCCAGATATATGTCCCACATAGCTGTTGGTGTATGACTAATGCCAGAGACACGCCACAGCTTTGTTTATGGCAGCTCTTCTCTCTCCTGGCCTGGCCTTTCTTTGTCCTGGGTGTTTAAAGCACAGAGTTTATACCTGGGTGGCCTGTCCCTGGTCAGTGACATTCCTGGGGACACAAGGCAAGGGACCACGTCCCGGATTTTCTTCCGGAGCTGCCACATCCGAGGGTGGTGCAGCACCATGCACCCCCGGTGCTTTGGAGCGTGGATTTTTGCTGGGCACTGGAAGTGTTTCCTACAGACCAGATCCCTCTCCGGCCTCAGCAGAGGAGTGACGGACACGGGGGGAGGAGGGGGAGCAGCGGGGCTGGTTCTGGTACCCCCCGGCAAAGCCCCCCGTGCTCCGGCCTAGCTGCAATTAGCACAGCATTATTGACGATGCTGGATGCTCCACCCCGCTGGAATGAAGAGGAATTCTGGTCCTCCGTGTCTGTGGTGAATTTAGTTGACTTTGGAGATTTTTTAATGCAGTAATAACTCCACACTCCCTCTTCCAGCGCGAAGCCGGGGAGCTGTTCATTATCTGGATTCTGTCTAGAAAGGACTTTTTATCATCAGATTCCCAGGACAGGAGCAGAATTTAATCTTCTGACTGCAGCTGAGCCAAAGAGCAAAGCCACCTCAAGGTCACCTGGCCCGAGGGGTGGCTGGGAGGCACCAAAGGGACCCAGCGAGGTGACAAGGAAGGTGCCAGCCCTGGCGCGGGACAGCCCTCGGTGCCCGCCCTGCTGCCATTAATGTAACTCCCACCCAAAAATGACACGGGGCGGGGGAAAGGCAGGAGGTGTGGGCTTGTGCTGGGTTCAGAGCGAGGCAGGGCCCAGCTGGGGGGTCTGGGGAAGGGGAGAAGGGCACAGCCCCCTCCTCACTCCATCTCTCCCTCCACCTCTCCCTCCCTCACACTGTGGCTGCGGCAGGATCCTGCCAGGGGCCGGGCAGGGGGGGCAGATGCCATGCACAGGTGCCAGCACCGTGCAGATGTGCCAGCTGTTGAGCAGGGGTGCCATATGCCATGCAGGGGTGCCATATGCCGTGCAGGGGTGCCAGCTGCTGAGCAGGGGTGGTAGACACCGCGTCCCCAGCCTTGGCTCTGGTGCCGAGCCGGCGCTGTCAGCAGCAGGGGAGCGGCTCGAAGGGATGAAGGAGGCTCCCAACAAATGCAGGGATTCCCTCCGTTGCAGTGCGAGCCCCAGGAGACAGCGGCTGCAGCTCCTCAAACGGCAGTGGGCTGCACATTCCTGCTCCCTGCACACCTGCAGGGAAAAAAATTCCTAATTCTTAAAATCTCTTTATTGAGGAGCAGGAGGGAACCTGGGCTCTGCCGCTGCCTTGGCCAATTCTTGATTGTTCCCCACAATAATTCTTCTTTCTCCTTTCAAGAAGACTTCTTTCCTCCTCCCTCTCTTCCTGTGAGCCCCCTGATGCGATGAGTTAAATATCAACTAAAAGAAGTCCAAAAATTCCGACGCACTCCAGAGGCCCCGCACTCAGCCTAGGCTCTGCTCAAAGCGGTAACAATTAAGACCTGGACAGTTTGTTTTTTCCTTCTAAACAAAGAATTAATGATGCATGAGGACCTGCGGGGAAATTGCTCGTAATTTATGACAGCACTTTTAGGTGAGGGTGGGAAGTTATGTAAAGCAAGGGAAGGGTTGGGAAGGTAAACACTGCGAGCAGCCGCCTGCGTGGCTGCACTGACAATTTCAAATCTACTCCATCCCATTAACCCACCTAAAATAACTGCGATGGTAATAACCCTTCAGACACAAACGCTTGTGCAGACAAAGGTGTTATTAAGTTAAATTACCCTAAAAGTGTCGGATTGACAGAAAGGTTCACTCAGTGGTTTGGCATCCGAGGGCCTCAGTGACGTGAGTAAACAGTCGCTCAGGCTTTGTTCCCGCTTTTGCGAGGCTCGGCGCTGGGATTTGGGGCTTCTTCTGCTGGTGTTGAGCACAGTGTCTGCTGGGAGATGAGTCTGTGCCTTCTGGAGAGGGCTGGAGCCCTGGGATGGTGCTCTGGGATGTTCCCAGGGAGTCCTGGTGGGCTCCAGCAGCTTCTAAACCCCGCAGCCCATATCCTGGGGTCGCACAGCCCCTCGCACACGCAGAGCAGATCCTTGGGATCCCTGAGGAGAGGGATGCTGGGGATCCCAGCCTGGCTTTTTGTGGGCAGAGATGGGATGGAGTTGTGGGGTGTGGGGCGCGCCTGAGGTAGCACATGGCAGCACAAAGAACAAAGGACCCCGTGGCTGCTCAGAGAGGCTCGTCCGGACTTGTCCTCGGGGCAGCCACGTGGTGGGACCCTCCGGGAACGTGGTGGGACCCCTCCGAGAAGGAGCCCGCCGGACGGTGATGGGCGTGATCACCCCATAGAAGGGCACTGAGAGGGCGTGTGTGCTGACATGGCAACGTGGGACAGGTCAATACCCAGTAAGGAAATACGGTGCTTGAGAAAGGTATAAAACTCGCTCGTTGCTTTGAATAAACGATCTTCTTGGGGACAAGCAAGGAGGTCCGTGTGTCTTTGTTCCCCATTGCTACGGTTTTTGGATGTGCTTCCTTTGAGAATTCCCTCCCTAACCCAGGGGTTGGGACTGGACAAAGCACTGGTTCTCCTGGAGCACTGGCAGTTCCCTGGGAGTTACCTCCACAGCCCCATGGCCCTGCAGGGTGACCAGGACCCCATGGCTGCGTCCAGGGTGAGTCCCTCTGTCCGTCTGCTGGTGCAGGATGATGCTCTTCCCCCCAGTGCCTCCAATGTAGCTCCTTCCCGAGCAGCCCTGGCCAGGAAAGTCTGAGCTGCGCTCCCCCCATCCCCTCAGCAGCATCTGCCTGAGGAGTCTTAATTAAAGTTCTTCCCTTGCTTTTATTATCCAACACGCTCAGCTCGGCTGCGCGGCTCCGCTGAGAGCCCTCGGCTCCGGTGTCGAGCTGAGGTGGGAGCATATTTTAAGAGAGCAGCCGGAGCATTCCTGTTCCCGAGATGTCCCATCCTCCCTGATGCAGATTCTGACTCCTGTTCCACACTCTGCAGCAAGATAAGCCATAATTAATAATTAATACTATTATTTAATCCCTCACATTCCTAGAGCTCAGCTTGTCCTGAGGATCCTCCGGCTCGAGCCATTTCCAGGGATGGACAGGGAGGGCAGAGGCTCCTCCATGTGTTTGGCAGGGGCTCTGAGGACCCTGGATGGGAGGTAGGTTGAAAAATTGGGAGTGATGCTCATGTCCCAGGCCCCAGCCAGCTGGGACAGCAAAGGAAGGGACATTCCAAGCTCCTGTCACTGCCGAAAGCTGTCGGTGTCGAACCACTGGGGCCAAAATTCATGGCAGGGGACTGAAATGGGATTGACAGGAATGGGTGGAAATGTGGCTTTTTTAGGGGTGTGGAGGGGGTATTCCCATGGGCCTGTGTCATCCAGTGAGGAGTGTGTGACCCGCTCTGTGACATGTCCACCTCCGTGCTGGGACAGCCAGCGGAATGTTGGACCCCAGCGGGAACATTTCCAGCCTGGGCTCCCTTCTCCACCACATTTTCCTGGAAAAAACAAACCATGTCTGTGGCTGCAGACCACGGTAATCTGAGGGAATTTTAAAGCATTCCCACATCCCTCCAGTTTTTTGTTTTGGAGGAGCATTCCTGGTGCAGGACCCAGTGCAGGGGCTGCTGGCCCTGGAGCGTGCAGGCATTGCCACCCCTTCCCAGAGCCACAGGGAATTCTGCACTCCTCTCCCCTCACGAGGAACTCCAACAGGTGATCCCATACCATTTCCTCCCCCTCTCTCTCATTTTTCTCTTTTTCTAGATGTTTGTTCCATCCCAGAGGTAGCTTTGAAATCTCCCAACGTCAACTGGAATCAGCTCTGGCTTCTGCCTGGGCTAATAAATTAGAAATGCCACATTCTCCCAAACTGCATTATTACCGTTTATAATTTTGATTGTTCATTTGCATACGAAAATGAGTCCTGTGACATGCGTGAATTTTATTTTATTCTTGGACTAATTATAAACAAGAATGCCACATTATTTACATAACTAATTATTGTTCCTTCTGTTCTCCCATTTTGAAATCACAGGCCCATTCTCTGCCGGTTAACGATGCAAATGAACAATCAGAGAACATTTCCAAACTTTCTGAATTTGTCCTATTTGCATCAAATACAAATTCCTTTGAATGGGAGATAATATGCTTTTCCATTTTAATGGACGTAAATTAGGCTGATCTTAATTTATAGTTAATTTGAATGAATAATTCCTGTCTACCTGAGTGTATTTTTTCAGAGGCCGATCGTAGATGTTTATTAACCCATAAATCTGCTTTTTGCTAGAAACAAAGGAAAATTTTGTCCCAAAAAGTGGCTTTATGCCTTTGCTTTGGAGCAGATACTCTTATTTTGCTGGCTACCTCCCACCTCAGACCTGCTGCTCACCTGGGAGCTGCTGCCTGGGAGGGGGACAGGTGACACTGGCACTGGGCTGCCCAACCTGTGCCCTTGGGCACTTCCAGGGATGTGGCTTCTCGGGGCAACCTGTGCCCTCACAGGGAAGGATTTCTCCCATCTATGTGGATATTTGTCCCCCCAGGATCTCCTGGGGTGAGAGGGCAGCCCGAGGGCAGTGCTCTGGGACAGCTGGGCCGTGGGGCACCTCCTCAAAACAGCCTCTAAATAAATGCGTTCCTTCAAAAATAACTCCACAAACACATCCCCTCGGATAACGGCTGAATCGGCTCCCAAGGAGCCGTTATGTTCTATGTGGTAGAAAATATGAATTTTAAACTGGATCCTAAATACAGCTTTTATAGGACGCGGCGTCACAGCTCACAAAGAGCCGTCACAGTCCAGCGGGTGGATAATGCACAGCTGGAAAAATTGTCTCCATTCTCACACGCTTCCACAAGTGATAAATCTCAGGAAGGCGCCGGCAGCATCCCATGCTCTGAGCTGGCAGCAGGGCAGCAGGCCAGGCCCAGTGTCCCCAGCATCCCACAGGATGGAGATGGTGCTCCCGTGGGGCTCCGGAGCCCTGCAGCACAGGGAGGGGGAGAATGGGGCTGAAACCTTCCCATGGTGCCAGGACAGCACCAAGGAAAACATCCCGGGGCTTAAAAACCCTGCAGAGGAGTCCCTGAGCTGCACAGTGGCTTTTACTCCTGCATGGACAGGGCTGTGTTTATAATTTACATGTTGGTTTCAATAGTAATGTAAATAACAACAGAAAAACTCCTGTAGGGATGTGGGGAACTGCGCTTAGAAGTTCCTCCTTATTCCAGCAAATTGTCAGTTCCACACAAGAACTTTCCACAAAGGCAAACTTTTATTTTATTGAGCTTAATTTTTTTAATTTCCTCAAGTACAACATCACATCAGAACAAGGCAGTGAGGAGGAACCTCTGTGTGAAGGTGGTGGCACAGGATTTCCAGAGAAGCTGTGGCTGCCCCTGGATCCCTGGAAGTGTCCAAGGCCAGGTTGGACGGGGCTTGGAGCAACCTGGGATAGTAGAAGGGGGTGGAACTGAATGAGCTTTGAGGTCCCTTCCAACCCAAACCATTCTGAGATTCCACAAACCCATATCCCTGGGGTGTCCCTGGGCTGAGATCTGCCACAGCTTCCATTCTTGGACTGAGAAGAAAACCAAATGCATCAGCCCAAGTTTCTATTCAGCTTTTCTCCAGCTCTGATCTCCTCACGACGAGGAAAGGGAGCTGTCCTGTCGCTCCTGTTTAATGTAACGGGAACCCAGAATAATTGTTCCTGGATTCTTCAGGCCAGATTCAGCTCCTATTAAAGTCAATAATTAGATTTTGATCACCCGTAATTGGAAGTGCTGCCCAGCCAGCTGAGCTGTCTCTGCACGCTGTGCACACGGCTGGAGCTCAGGGCCTGCTCTGCTGCTCAGGAACAACCGGCACCGGCAGCAATTCAAACATTCTTTGACTCTTTCATGCAAAATACAAAAATTTGGGGAGCCTCTCTTCTTCCCAATGCTCACGAGGCCATCAGCAGCATCTCCACCTGCCCGGCGAGGACACTGCTCTCCCAGACCAGCAGCAGGACATGGGGCCATGCTGGGCTGCCCAGGGATCAGCTGTAAATGGAGTGAGAAGGGTCTTGCACCCCGGGCGTGGTCCCAGGGCTGCCAACCCCTGCCACAGGTGGATGTCACCTGTGTTGGGCCAGCAGGTCCTTGTCCTCATGCCACGGATCCTGCCTGTCCTCCCAGAGAGGAGAGAATGACTGGAGCTTATTTAGCTGGAAATTTCAATCAAATTAGCGACCTGGAGCTAGTTTTTGGTTTTACTAATGCAATTAAAGAATCTAATTGTATTAATCAAAATCATATTATATTGCCAATAATTAAATTCCCTTCGACACCATTGTTTACGCTTCCATTGCTTATTAATTAGTCTGACATCGTTAGTCCCTTATGGAATGGGGAACGACTCCTTGGTGTCTTTGGGCAGGAGCTGCCAGGGACAGGTGGGGACGGGCACAGAGGGATGGGCAGGGGGATGAATAGGGCCAGGATCCCGGGATTTTAGGGCTCCTGTCCTCAGCAGGGTTCCTGGGAAGCGGCACCCAGAGCACTCAGTGGCTGTGGCCAGTCCCCCTCGTGGGGAGCCCAGGGGCTCGGAGCCACCGCTGGAGGTCAGCGGCAAACAGGGATTGAGCCTTTCCCGGCAGCTGCTTGTCCTTCCTGGCCTGAAAAGCTTCTTTATCCTTCATACAAAGCCCAAATTCCCTCTCTTCCCCACAGGAGCCAGCAGTGCGTGACTTTCTTCTTCAGCTGCCTTTTGCATTTCCAAGCCCGTCCTCTCCTCTCCCCTCAGACTTTTCTTTGGCCAAACAAAAGCTGCTTCCTCTGTCTCTCCCTTCACCCCTCCCATTCCAGGTTATTTCACAGGGCTCTGCCGAATTCCTCTGCACCAAACCATTTGTGAGTGTAGCTATAAATACAAATGGAGAGGAAACTCTTCTGGATCTGGTGCTAATCAGCAGAGGAATGAGTTGGGAATGTGAAGGCAGCAGGCTGTTTGGGAATGGCTGTGAAAGAATGAAATTCATAATTCCTCGGAGGAAAAAAGGAAGAAAAGCCAAGTGAAAAGAGTGGACTTTTAGAAAGAGAAAATTCAGACAAAGAGCAGGAATAGCCTCCCTGGAAACAAAACTGACAGAAATAGTCAGGTTCTTAAATAAATTACTGTAATACACACAAACAAGGTATCTCAAAATACAAAGATCACCAGGGGCCATCATGGGACAAGCGCCAGCACTCCCAGCACTAGGGCACAGACATTGTCACTGGGAGGGGACCTCACTTGGGAATTTGGGGAGGGGAGAGGCTTTCCCAGCAGAAGCCGGTGGCTTGGGTGAGGGGTGTTTGCTCCATGGTTGCAGCACCGTTAATTCCTAATTGGATCTGCCATTCCCTCTGATAAGCCCTGCCAAGTTACATCACCACTGCTGGGGTGAATTCAGCTGCTCACGGAGTTGCCATTACTGTAATTATAATTACGGATTTCATGTGCTCCTTCAGAACCCCTCGTGTGCCCCCGCTCCTCCGCTCAGACCACGCTCCCCCCGTCTCACCAGTGCTCCCCAGTTTAGGGGTGGGAGGGTCACTGGGGTGTGGACATGATGGGAGGGGTGACTTGGAGCCTTCTGTCCCATCCTAGGACCTGAGTGCTTGCCCTGCACCAATGGCTCAGGGCAGTGGGAGCTCAGTAAACTCCAAATCATTTCTCCGTGGACCCCATCCACCCCTCATCCCCTGCCATGGACCCCTGAGCACGGAGTGTTGATGTTCCTGGGGGCTCTGTGCCCCCCTGAGCATGGGCACAGCAGGCTCTGACCCTGGCCTGCATTCCTCACATCTGCCCAGCCGCGGCCCTGGCCCCAGCCCTGGCTCCGCCTGCCTTGGATCCCACTTGTGATTAGAAATGGCAATTCCAGACTGGGAACTTTTAATAATGGTGAGCAGAGGAATGCCTGCAAGGCTAAATTGCTTAATTTGCATTGTCTTGGAATATTTTTGCATATCATAAAAATCCGTATTTTTGCTTTGCCCTTTCCCCCTTGCTCCCCTCCCCGCTGCTTCATTGGGAGTTGGGAGTGCAGAGCCCCGCGGGTCGGATCTGTCACACGCTGCACTGAGCCAGGGGCTTTCCCTCATCCAGTGCTGGTTCTTTCGAGGGAGTGGTGGTCCCCAAAAGCTGCCAGCTCAGTTGCTGGGTGCTTCTGCAGCTCTCCCCCTCCTCATCCCATGGGATCTGTGTCCGCTTGGTTTGGGACAGCAGGAGCCAGATCCTGCTTGGGGGAATGGGGTGTTTTGCTCTCCTGAAGGTCAGCGCTGTTTGCAGAGGGGACACAGCCACTGCCAGGAGAGAAGGAGCAGCCCCCAGCGCTTCACCTGCTCCCTTCCCACACATCACCCACCTCCCTTCCCCAGGACCTGGCAGCGTTGAGAGTGCACCTGGGAACACCTGGGAGATGTCACCTCCCTCCTGGGCCACCGAGGTTTGGGTGGGTAGTGTGGGATGGCTCTAGGACACGTCATTTCTCTAAGAACAGCTTCAGCTTTTCCAGACTAACCCAAATGTCTGCAGCCTGGCCGTGCATTCTCCCTGCCTGGCCTTCCCGCACTCCCAGGCTGGAATTACTGGCAGGAAAGGCAGCCAAGCCCGGCTCCGTGTGCACCAGTAATGAGCACAGGGCTGATGGATGCTGCTGCACCGTCCTTCCCCGGAACAGAGGCCACAGGGAAAACAGAGCAAAGTAGGAGGAAAATCGGCTGGAATCTAATTGTGGAGGTGGGGGAGACGCAGAGGGAGAGGCGAGGATTGATAGCTGTCTGCTCTGCTGCACCTTGGAGGAATTATTAACATCTGATTAATTAGTTAAGGGCTGCTTTGCAAGTGTAAAGCTCTGCACAAGTGCAAAGGATAAATGGGATGATCTGGAGTGGCTGGAGATGGCACTCGAGGTGATGGAGGCACTTCAGAGGAGAGGAGGAAGAGAAAGGCAGTGACAGCACCAGACGTGGAGCTGGGACTGGGATAAACTGCTCTGGTCTGGGCAGCACCGGGGGGCTCAGCAGGGACCCGAGTGCTGATACCAGCCCTGTCTTCCTCTTCCTTCTCCTTCTGCTTCTTCCCCTTCTCCTTCTCCTTCCCTGGATCCTGCCCCCATGGTGCTGCCTGCCAGAATTTGGGAGTGAGGGGACAACTAGAAAGCTTTTTGCCAACGCCGTAACCAGTATCTCTCCTATTAAATAGTTAATACACTTAGATGTATTTTAATAAACTCTATTTAATGGCCATACATTAATTGTCTGATTAATTCTAATAAATCCTTATTTGAGATGCTTAATTTAGAGTGTGACTGATTGTCCTGTCACGGTTGGATTATAGAATTGTTGTCCGGAATGAGATACTTTGGAAGATACCGGACAAAGGCAGAAATCTGGGAACTTCTCTGGTAATTGAAAATCGCATCAGCACGAGGAACGCTGCCAGCAGCGGGCAGGGATGAGCATGTCCCCGGGGATGTGGGGGCAGGGATCTCACCTTCCCTGGGTCCCTGTGTCCTTTAGCAGTGGGACCCCTGCCCTGCCTGAGCTCTGACCCCCATTACCCACGTGGGGTGTGGGCAGGGGGCAGTGCTGGCACTGTGGGGACACGCTGGTGGCACTGTGGAGGTGTCTGTAAACAGCCTGGAGGGCAGAGGTGCCTCGTGTGACGGCCGGCAAAGGCACCAGGCCAGGTGGCTTTGATAGTAATTTACTTAAAAGGGGAGGTGACATCGTTTAGGACCCGCTGGCTGCGTTATTGAATTTGCCGGCGGCTCCCCGAGGAGCTGGGGGAGCAGCAAAGGTCACCCCGTGTTTACACTCGGTGACATTTCTAGGAAGAGCTGTCAAAGACTAATTTTCTGTCTCGCTCGTGGCTGCAGAAATGCCACCTGAGCTGTGCACGGAGACACACCCTGCCCCAGCCTCTGAGAGACCCCCTGGGACACCCTGAGAACCCCTCTGGCCGAGCCTGCCCCCAGCCCTTTTTGGCTTAGGGGCCTCCGGGGGCTGGGGGAGCTGCAGCAGCTCAGGGACCCGTGGGTTCAGTGACTACAAAATAATCAATTATCGATATGGACCTTTTCAAGCAAAATCTGAAATGCTGTGTTAAAAGCCCAGTCCCAGGTGCAGTGGGTTGATGTTCCGCTGGCTCTTTTCCAGGAAAAATTAAAAACTGGAAGCCAGGCCCTTCCCAGGAGCATGGGGATCAAATACCCTCGGAGAAGCTCCGTGAGAAATTCCCGAATCCCTTTGCTCTCATGGCTTCTTCTCTCCCAGGCCAGTCCTGGTGTTTCCCACCCCTTCCAGGGCCCCAAACCCCACAGCCAGGGCAGCCCCTGCCCCACCCCAGTGGGACCAGCACCCTCCTGGCATGGCACACACAATTCCTGAAGCATTTTCCCCCCTCAAGGAAGGAGCAGGAAACCAAACACACCTCTCTTCCTTTTTTTCCCCCCTACAAATTCCAGATTTCGCTTCAGCGCAAGCTCCAGCTTTTCAGCTGATCACAGCCCATGTGAATTTGTAATCACACAATTAGAAGTGAATTTGTAATCATACAATTATCCTCCTGCTAAATTAATATATTAAAATGTTCAAACAATTGTTCCAGTAATTAAACAGACAGATATTAGAGAAAATGAAGGCATTTTAGTCCTGCTCTCTGGAATGTGCTGACCTTTCCCCTTTCTTAGCTGCTACTTGCGTGGTGTAGAAATGATTGGATAATTGGATGGTTCATGTTCTCCTGAAGTCACCAAAGCAGAAGAAAGACAGAATTGCCCCAAAGTTTCCGTGGAGCTGTGACTGTGCTAATTAGAAGGTGCTTTTTTTTCCCCCTCCACCTATGGTTAAAATTTAGAAATTATTGTCTGTAACAGTTGTCACTGTCACCCCTAACCCTGGCGGTGCTGACGAGTGTGTCCCCTCTTACCTGTGCCATGCAGGGACACTGACCCACGATGGACCTTGGTGTGGCAGTGCCACCACGTGCTGCCTGGCCACCAGCCCTGGGCACAGTGGCCACCATTCCAAAATCAGTGCAAATCAGGAATTGTGAGGAAAATGGGAATTCTGAGGGGGCACAAGAAGGTGGAAAGGAAAACGGGCTGTGGAAATCTTCTCATGTGCCTCTATAATGTGCATTCACACACACACTGTACACCTGTTTATCTATCCAGCTATTTATCCATCCATCCATCCATCCATCCATCCATCCATCCATCCATCCATCCATCCATCTCTCTCCATCTAATTGTCCATCTGTTTCTCCGTCTACCTATATACCTGTCTTTTTCAGAATACTCATTTTTTCCCCCTTTCCATCTCATTCTACTGTATTTTGTCTGCTCCTATCAAGCTTAGAGAGGGACTTGTGACCTTTTCCAGGGATGCTGCCCGCCATGGATGCTGCATTCCATGCATGTTCCCATCTGCAGGTGCTGCCAGCATCCCAATTTCCTTAGCAATTGCCATGGTGAGGAATCTCTGTGGGATCCTTCCCTCACTTGGGATGATTCCTCCTGCCTCCTGCAGCGTGAGAGCAGCCTGAGCCTCGAAGCCTCCAGTTCAAATGCGATGTGACACAACCTAATGGAGTAAATACAGGTACAACAGGCACTTCAGGTGCTCATAAACTGTGTATTGTTGCTTTTTGGATGGCGCTGATGTTATTGCAGATGCCGTGTGAAGTCTGAAATGGGATCGTGGCGACTCCACTGCTCCCATTCCCAGCTCCTTTCGCTGAGGGGAAATGGCTCAGCTGACACTCTGCATCCCCCGCTTTAAAATGTATTTATTGTCTCTAACATTCCATATTCGTTCAGGGGAGCAATCCAATATCTCTGCCACGAGTGAGAGCAGTCAGCACACCGAGGGAAGGCTGGAGAAGCCCCATGGAGCTGCAGAACCCGGTGATCCAGTGCCAGGGCTGGGCACAGGCTCTGGGTCAGGGTCCCCTCTGCAGCCACCCCCTCGTCCCCAAGGTCTCAGCCTGGTGCTCAGGGCTCCGGGGGTTGCAGCACCCCAGTGAAGGGAACACATGGTGCCTGTGGGACAGTGGGAGACCCTGGCAGTGCTAATAATGGCATTAGTTGCTAATGAATAATCCTGGTTTTGTTCTGTGAGGTGCAGGACCCAGCTTTCAGCCCTGCTCTGTCCCCAGAAAAATTCACTGACAAGCACAGAAACAGCTTCAAGTATTGACAGAGAAATTGCTGATTTAGTGTTAAAATGTTTCGATAAAATAAACCTGTAAGAGCTCCCATTACTTCACAATCGCCCTGCAGATCCTTGTTAACTTTCTATAAATAATCCCGAGGAGGTCTCGGCCAGCAGCTGGAGTGCCAGGGACACTCATCGCGGGGAAGAGGGACCGCACGCACCGAGTGGCTGCTGCCAGCGAAAGCCTCAGCTCCTGGCGGCTCTCGGGGCACGGTGGCACCGCTCCGCAGTCCCTGTGGGTGGGAACGAGCACAGGAAATCCTCCTCCCCACGCCCTGAGCCCAGCACAGCAAACCCTTCTCCACGCACCCAGACCCCGAAGCTCTTTGCCGGCTCCAACCTCCCGAATGAGGCATCTCCCAGGGATGAGGCCATGGGGACGCTTTTGGGGCCCAGCCTTGGGGGTTCTGGTGGCTTAGCCAGAGGAGAGGGATGCCCAGCATCTCTGCAAGCCAAATCAGCCCACGGAAGGACACGAAACGTTTGGGAAGGGTGCCAAGGCTGCAGTCAGGACAGGCAGAGTGGTTCCGCACAGCCTCCTGCTCTCCCCAGTCGTTAGCATATGAATGGCTTCGTTATGTGCTTCCCATTCCTGTTCCCATCCTGGCACCAGCGCCGGGAACGAGAGTTTTGATTACTCATCTGCTCCGCGCAGGCAAGCAGCCGGCACAGCTCTGCTCCCACCGTCCTGAGCCGGGGGCTCCTGGGCACGGGACCCGGCCGGAGGGGACACTGGCTGCCAGCCTGTGCCATGTGCCATGTGCCATGCCATGTGCCATGGCCCGTCGCGCCTCTCCTGCAGCCCCGGTGCCGCGGCGAGCCCGGGTGGCACCCGCCCCTGGTTACCTGCGGGGCACAGGGCACATCGCGGGGATGTCCCCGCACAGCCTCACCGGGGCTGGGCACCGGGCACCTGCACAGGTGACGCGTGTGTGTGTGTGTGTGTGTGTGTGTGTGTGCTCTTGTGTGAGTTTTTGGCACGGCCGGGAGGCTGGAGGCAGCCCCTGCCTCAGCCACAGCCCGGCGCAGGGTTTGATGTGACTGAAGCCCACTAAATACACGGTGTCAGGTGTAATTGCACGGTACCAGCAGCGCGCCAGGGGGAAGTGGCGAACACATTGGCATGGTTACGGAACACTCGGGGGAGTCTCAAATACAGGTTTGTTGGTATCGAATCGGAGGGAAAGAAGCCAAGTCTGACTGTTGAGGAAAACAAGTGGATGTGCTGTAGACTCATTATTCATCTCTGCTCCTGTAGCTCTTGGATCAAATAACAGGCTCCTCTTCCATTGTAACGGAGCCTGCTATCTCCTGGAGCCTTCCCTCTCCCCGGAGCCTTGCCAGGGCTGCGGGAATGGTGGGAGCAGCAAACCAGAGGCAGGAGCAGCGAGATGCCATCCCTGGGCTGAGTGGCCCTGCCTGTCCTGCCTCCTCCCCCGTGCTCCACTTGTCAGCTCTCCCCTCATTCGGGAAAGCAGCCACAGGTGGGTACAGGCCAATCGTACAGGGCACTGCTGTAATCCTTGGGAGGGATCCAGGAAAAACTAGGGATGGGTGCAACCCCTGTGAGCTCAGTCTGGTCTTTGGTGCTTTTTCCAAGGTCAAGCCATGACTGGGTGACTGGCAGAGCCAGCAGCAGAGCCAGAAGCAGCCACCTCACCACAAGCATCCTCCAGTGAGCTCCCAGTTCCCCTCTCCTGGGAAGCACCAGCGGGCAGCTGCCCTTTGGAGCCAGGAGCTGTTGGACACCAGCCTCACTGGGTCTGCTGATTTGGGCTGGGCCGGGGACACTGAGGCAGAGGCGATCTGCTTTGCCCATCCACGCAGCCAGCCCTGGCTCCAACAGGTGCCACGGCATTCCTGGCTGCTCACAAAGCTGCCATCTGGCTGGTACAGGGCTCACATTAAAATGGAGCTGTGGCTCCCTAAGTGAAATATTGATGAAGAAGGCCTGAAGCAAGGAATGGAGTCGCCTGACTGTATTTCCTTCCCACTTTTAATAGCTCACTGCTTCATGCCAGGAAGGCTAAAGTGCGTTATTTGGCTCTGGATGAAAATGTTTCCAACTGGGGAGGGAGCCTGTCATTTGCATCTTGAATAAATAGGTTCTAACAAGAAGAGATCTGTTTAATGGAGAAATTTGGGGAATTCAGCCTGAATCCTGCCTGACTTAAGGTACTGAGACAATAATTGGGATGAGCAGACTAAAGCTGAGAGCTCTTCATGGGACCAGACAGCGTATGAGGGCTTCAGTAGAAATTGAACCATACAACTCTGTCAGTGCAGCTGGAATGGGAAATGGGATGTTTATAGGCCTGGGAATTGGCACTCCCTGCACAAATTGTGTATTGTGTATAATTATCTGGCCTGCCTTGGAATGAGGGTGGCTGGAAATTAAGAGACATGATCACACTGAGCAGGGATTGCCCTGCTCAGCACAGCACGGGCTCAGCTCCTGCCCAGTTACCGGGCAAAGGCAGAGCCAGGGGGGTCCTCATGGGAAGGCACCACTTGTGGGGGGCTTCACAATGTCCCATGTGTCCCTGTCTGGGGGTGGGGCCCCTCCTGGGAGCAGTTCCAGTGCTCCCCAGGGAGCCTCCACTCCCACAGGAGAGCCCTGTGCCACCACCCTGTGCCGTCACCCTGTGACACCACCCTGTGACATCACCATGTGACATCACCCTGTGACATCACCCTGTGACATCACCCTGTGCCCCCTGGACATGCCAGGGCCCCTGAAAGACGGTGCTGGTGAAGGGTCCTGTTCCTCGTCCTCCCTCACGGCTATGGCCAAGGAGCTGGGGGCAGAGTGGGAGCAAACAGGAGAAACGGTTGGAAATGGAGACCTTTGTTCCTGGGTGAAGGGAAGAGTGGGAGCTCCCACGGGAGCCTGGGTGACTCGGTGCTGTGTCCCCGGGGCTGAGCCACGCGGGGCTGTGCAGGGAACTCAGCTGAGGGACTACAGCTCCCACAAGGCTCCCTGGCAGCACAGCCTCTGCAGAACGCTTCCATTTTTGGCTGTAATATTTTGGCTTTGGAAAAAAAAAAAATGTGCTTTTTGATTCAAAGTAAAGAATTTCAAGCACAAACTGCTGCTATTTGCAAATAAAAGGGTAAAAGAACCTCTGTTAGAAAACAGTGGGTGCAGTGATTGTCAGCGGCTCCAAAACAGATCATACTCCTGCTCAAATTGCTGCAGGTTGACGAGGAAGGATGGGGATGTGTGGGATGAGGAGATTAATGAGAATTTAATTTTTAAGGCTGTTTGAAAGCGGGGTGGAGGGGTGGTGGAGCTGTGGGAGCCAGAACCTCCTGGCAGAGCAGGGCTGGGTGCTGAGCAGGGCTGGTGCTGAGCAGGGCTGGTGCTGAGCGGGGCTGGTGCTGAGCAGGGCTGGGTGCTGCCCTGGCTCCCGACTGCTGCCATTCTCCACAGCCGAGTGCAGCAGTGCAGGAACAGCTCCGGAGACGTTCCGCTCCCCCTGCCAATGTGTACTTGGGGAGTCCTTAATCCACGGGTCGCTGACGTGATAAACAATAATGTCTCTTTTGGAGCTGTTACGACTTATCATGTTAATGGGCACTTAGGGAGCCTTTAATTGGTGATTTGTGCATGCACTGTCACAAAATTTTAAAACACATTTACCATCATTTCTGGGGTGTTTTAGAAGCACCAGTTCACTACACTGAGAGATGAACAAGAAAACCCACCTCGAGTCCCCTGCCCCACCTGCTCGCCTGCAGCGTCAGGCTCCGTCTCAGGAAGGGGCTGGTGCTGCCTTTGTAAAACCAAAGGTAGTGGCACCAAGAAGTTCCTGTTGCCAAGCTGCTCTGGCAGTGAGCCCAGCAGGTCCTGGGGGGTCACTCACCGTGGTTTGCCTCTCCAGCAGCAAACCGGTCCTGCAAGTGATTCCCTGCCAGGTGCAGCCAGGTGTCGGGAGCACAGGTTAAAAAGTCATAATGCCAAGAGCTCTGCAAACATCCAGTCCCAAAGACCTCATCCCTCATATTTGGGGTTGAATAGCAAAACAGAGAAACATTCCTTACTACCAGGAACTCTCTCTGCTCTGCCCACCGTGGGGCAAAGGGCTGAACTGGGGAACAGTTCCTGCTCTCACACTGGGGTCACTGGTGAGCTGAGCACCTGCGGCAGCGCAGATCCCAGAACGGCGGGTTCACCCTCAGGAGCAGCTCACCCTCATGGAGACGTTCACCCCACGGACACCAGACCCCACTCCAAGACCCCCAGGGGGGTTTTGCTGTGGGACCACCAGCACCTGCCCAGACCACGGATGCCGCTCCCAGGGTGGGGAATGCCAGTGCCGGGAGAAGCTGTAATTAATGGCACCTGTCACGGCTGTCAAGTTCTTCATCATTAGGAAGAAAGCATGTCAATGCCTAATTAAAATTCTGCTGATTTTTGAAGCAGTGCTTCCTAACGAGAGCTCCCGTCCGCAGCGATGGATCCGCTCAGCCCGGTGCCCTCGCTGTCTCCAGGTGAGTTCATGTCCCACTCTTCCCAGCTCTATTTTTTCCCTACCTCTCCTCCCAGCCCGGCTGGTTTGAGGAGCGGATTGAGCCAGAGGACTGAAACTGATGGAGTTTCCATAGCAATGCTGTTCGTCACCGCTGTGCCATTTCCAGCTCTGCCTCCAGCAGATCATACTCTGCTTTCTGTTGATCCAAGGAGCTGACTGGGAGCAGCCCAGAGAGCTCCTGGCACCCAGAGCCTGGCAGAGCTGGGATGGGCACTGCCTCACCGGCCACCAACACCCGGGAATACATCTCGGTGCTCTCTAACCCTGCAGCCACATGTCCTCAACCTGCAAGGAAACATCCAGAGCAAAAGAATGGAATCTATCACCTGGGGCTCAGCACTGACCCTGCTGCAGTCCCTGAGTGGAGCTGGCCCTGGGGGTCACTCCTTTGTTCCCATTCCCTCTGTCAGGTGGAGAGGGGGGATCAGGAGCCACTTTGAGAGGTCCCTTACACGTGTTGCATGTCACACGTGCTCAGCTGAATGAGCTGGAATGAACAGGGGCTTCCAGGGAATGCTGAGTGCTGGATGTTGTCCTGCCAACCAGAGTTCGTTCGACTGAGCATCATTTGGCAGCTCAGGAGGGAAAGAGCCTGATAGAGTCTGAAAAATTCATTGAAAAGTTGGGTTCCAGCCAGAGAGAAAACATCGCTGAATGGCAACATAAAAGGAAATTGTCCCATAACATTCCGAGAGCACTTCAGTATTTGTCCTCTTTATTTTAAAGTGTCGAGGATCTTTGGGAAACACTCTGGAATGGGACTTTTATAGATGGTCTAAATTAAACTTCACTTAATATTATAAGCAATAAATCCTCATTGTCAGGTTTTGTTTAGCGGGTATAAAAATGATTGGTGGGAGCTGTAGCTTTTCCTGAGACTGGAAGATCAGTGTTCTCACTGTGCAGTCTGTCCCCAGCTGCGAGACGTGTCCCCAGCGGGTGAGATGTGTCCCCAGCCCTGGGGGCTTCCAAGCAGCTCCTCAGGCACCTGTCCCCTGTGCAGGTCACCTCCACATCCTGTTCCTGCAGAAAGACGGGACAGGAGGCTCCCAAACTCCTGGGTCAGATGCTTGATTTCATGTGATTCCAGGAGCTGGAGCTTTGAGGAAACCAAGAGGAAGACCCCAGGCAGCCACAGGCTTTGGAGACTCCGAGGGGTACAGGAGGCTGGGAGCTGCTATTTGGGGTCTGTCACACAGGTGGATGCTGAGAGTAGCAGGGAAATTCCCCACACACCACAGCCCAAGGACACCCCAGGCTTTATTTCAGCTGGTGGGAGACAAGCAAAACAAATGAGAGCATTGAAATGGGAGTCACCTTTCCTTGCTTGAGGTTTCTGCCCACTGTGGTTTGACTGGAGTTAAGGAAACACATTTGGTCATTTTATAATGTGGGGTTTTTTCAAACTCTCTCGGTATCTGTAGGTTTGGCCACCTGCCCCTTGAGTCCAAAAACCCGAGTCCCTTTGCATGGGGATTGAGCTGGTTGCTGTGGCTGTGTCACTGCTGTCCCCAGCTGCCTTTCCACGGAAAGGAATTTCTAGGAATTTCTTCATAGAGAGGGTTGTCAGGCATTGGAAGGGGCTGCCCAGAAAGGTTTGGAGTCACCACCTCTGCAGGTGTCCAAGGAATGACTGAACGTGGCACTCAGTGCTCTGGGCTGGGAGACAAAGTGGGGATCGGGCACAGGTTGAACTTGGTGGTCTTCGAGGGCTTTTCCAACTTGAATGATTCCAGGATTCTGGAATTCTGATTCTGAGCAAGTGCAGTGCTGACACCCTGGCGAGAGGAGGGGGTGTCATTTTTCTGGAGCCTGCCCAGCAGCATCTGCCAGCAGCCTTTAAAATGATAAAACCCAATTTAGTGCCGTTTATGATAGAGGAATAAGAGAAATCATGTAACAATTACAGGAGATTTACCCCCTTCTATATATTTGGGCTGGAGGTGGCATTTCCAGTGACATCCCAGCTGTGCTGCTGGGCCACGCCACGGCAGAGGGGATGCAATTTCAGGAGAGATCTTTAGGAGCAAATTGATTTTGCCATGAATATTTATGCAGCGTGCGAGGCTGCGCGCGTGCGGCGGTGCTGGGCGGGGGGAAATGTGGGGCTCGGCGTGGGATGCCGGAGCAGCCGCTCGCCCTCCTTTCGCCTGGAATAATAATTGGAATATTTATAATCTCCCCGTGGCCGCGGTGCTGGCGGGGAGGGGTGTTCCTGGTGCCGCCTGGGCCGCGGGGCGGTGGCAGGGACGGCCCTGCGGCTGATTTGGAATGCGCAGAGCATCCCTGCGCCGCGCGGGCCCCGGCAAGAAACCCGGGAAAGACAAGAAAAATGAAGGCAGGCGCAATCTCATTTTCTGAGGGCTGCAAGTCAGCCAGGAAATGGCTATTATTCCATCGACACTGTCGGTATTAAGTTATTTCCTTCACTAAATACGAGAATGTTCATGAATATCTATTGAGTTCCAGGTACTGGCGGCTCCCAGCACTGCGGCTCGCTGATTGTGGCTTTATATTCCTCCGACAACACACCTCAATCTCACATTGAAGTGAAAGACAATAGTATTTTAAATTGGTTAATAAATCTCTAGATTGATGCTCCTGGAAGGCCCAGGAACTTCATCTCTATTACACGAATAAAAGTGATAACATTTTAACCACTGAAGTGCTAGGAATTTGGGAAGCTCCTTCCCGATGCCCTTCAGGGCGGCTGCGTCCCCGCAAAGGGAACGCGAGGCAGGGGCGGCCACCACGGCGCTGCCTTTGGGGGCAAAGTGCTGGGTTTGGAGCTGTGAATCCTGTCCAGGCAGGACGAGGTGATCACCCTGGCTTGGCCCCTTCTGCCTTCCTCAAGCCTCTCCTTTGGCCCATATAAGGAGTGGAAAATTCCCTTTTAACACCAAAATGGAAGCTCGCCCGTGGCCCTGCTGGGAGCCTTATTTGGCTCTGGGGATTCCTGTGCACCTCATCGTGACCCTGGCAGCCTCCCTGCGCCCTTCCCAGGAGGAAACACACACGGATACGCCGGGCTGACCCCAGCCAGCCGCGCCGTGCAGGTGCCACACGTGCCACACTGTCTGCTCATGGCTGTCACACACACGCACACATGAACACACACACACACACTGTCACCATGGCAGTGACACACACAGTGTCGCCATGGCAGTGACACACACACTGTCACCATGGCTGTGGCGCACACACACTCAGTGTCACTATGGCTGTGGCACACACAGTGTCACCATGGCAGTGACATACACAGTGTCACCATGGCTGTGACACACACACTGTCACCATGGCTGTGGCACACACACACTCAGTGTCACTATGGCTGTGGCACACACACGCAGTGTCACCATGGTAGTGACACACACACTGTCACCATGGCANCTTATTTGGCTCTGGGGATTCCTGTGCACCTCGTCGTGACCCTGGCAGCCTCCCTGCGCCCTTCCCAGGAGGAAACACACACGGATACGCCGGGCTGACCCCAGCCAGCCGCGCCGTGCAGGTGCCACACGTGCCACACTGTCTGCTCATGGCTGTCACACACACGCACACATGAACACACACACACACACTGTCACCATGGCAGTGACACACACAGTGTCGCCATGGCAGTGACACACACACTGTCACCATGGCTGTGGCGCACACACACTCAGTGTCACTATGGCTGTGGCACACACACACGCAGTGTCACCATGGTAGTGACACACACACTGTCACCATGGCAGTGACATACACAGTGTCACCATGGCTGTGACACACACACACTCAGTGTCACCTTGGCAGTGACACACGCACACACACACACACACATGCAGTGTCACCATGGCTGTGACACACTCAGTGTCGCCATGGCTGGGACACACACACATACACAGTGTCACCATGGCTGTGACACACTCAGTGTCGCCATGGCTGGGACACACACACATACACAGTGTCACCATGGCTGTGACACACATACCCCACCACACAGTCCCGGACGGATGCACCCGCCCCGCCGCTCCCCCGGGGCTCCCGTGTCCCCCACCCCATGCCAGCCGGGGTTGAGCTGTGCCGGAGCTGCCGGTGAAATGTCAGTGGGCAATTTTCCGCTCCTCTCGTCCTCCACATCTCCTTTTGTTCGTGTGCTGGGAAGCAGAGCGTGATCCCTGCCTGGGTCCTGGCCGGGGTGGGAGGTGTAGGATGCGGCCCCAGGCTCATGTTGGTGCCGGTGCCGGGCACACACTGACCCGTGCCCCGTGCTCGCCATGCTTGGCACCACCGGTGCCACCACTAAGCAGAATTTGGAAGAAATAGAGTCCTCTTACTTCTATGAATTCTTGTAAATTATAGGGAGATGAGAATATTTTAATATCAACCAGAGTATTTCAAGTACAAAGAGCTGTTCTGAAAACGTATTGAATATTTTTCCACTGATGTTTAGTGTCTGTAAGATTCCTCGGGGAGTTTACAACAAGTGGAATACTTAAGGATATAGTGCCATAGGTTCTTTCAGTATTTTCTTTTCAAGGAAAGTAACCTCTGAATTATCTAGGAAGTACATGAACAACATGAAAGGAAGATTATGCACAGAAAGAAAAAAATATGCAGAGAATTCAATTATGCAAAAAAAGTGATGTGCTTTGCTTAATTCCCCAAACACATCCCACGCAGTAGTCACGGCAGCAGCCCTCGGTGCATGCAGACGAGGTTTCCAGGTCACCCTCCCAGGCTCTTTCTGATCATTCCTTGTTCCCACTGCTCTGTACTGTGGGGCTGACAGGATCAGTGTTCGTTTCTGTCCTTCTCCTGTGCTGTGCCGGGGCGGGGGACCCAGCAGCACCCAATTCTGGAGAGACTCCGGGTGGAAAATCCCCCCATTTCTGGAGCTCTGACTCTGGGGATCCAAGGCAGATGGGTCACAAGCCTCTGGTTGGGAGGTGAGGTGCTGGGGGTTCCCTGTCCGGCTGCTCCGTCCTTATTTCCAGCACTGAGGCACTTCCCTAACCTGCCGTGGCCAATTTGGAAGGTTTATTTTCCAGCAGACAGTGCTGGCTCTCAGCCTCCAGCACATCTCTGCGTGGCACAGCTGAGGAGCTGCTCTGGCTTTTGGGGACCCTGGTACCCCCAACTGCCCTCCCTGCTCTTGGCACGGCGCCACACACTGCGACCCCCCTGGGATTACTCTGTGAGGGTGGGGAGACCCTGGCACAGGGTGCCCAGAGAAGCTGTGGCTGCCCCTGGATCCCTGGAAGTGTCCAAGGCCAGGTTGGACGGGGCTTGGAGCAACCTGGGATAGTGGAAGGTGTCCCTGCCTGGGGCAGGGGGGTGGGATGAGATGGGGTTTAAGCGCCCTTCCAACCCAATCCAGCCTGTGATCCCGTGTTTCCATGAACTTCTGCCAATGGAGGGACCTTGCGGAGCCTGGCACGTCCCCACCTCCCCAGGCAGGCTGAGCCCAAGGACTTCTCCTGCCCCTGTGGCACTCCCCACCGGCAACCAGCATCGAGCAATTCCCACTTGGCACTGCTGGGGCTGCTTTGCTCCGGGTTCATTACTCTGCAGACACTGCCACTCGCAGCCCTGCGGTGGCACAGCCGCTGCTCCTCCAGCGAGGTGACCCGGCGGTGCCACACGCTGGGGACCGGGCAGCGTCCCCCGGGCTGCGGGAGGCGGCTGCGGTGCGGTTCTGCCCCGAGCAAAGGGCTGCACCCTCTCACTGCTGCCCAGCGCCGGGGCACGAAATTCTGGGTCCATCCCCGAAAAGGTGGGCAGGGTGGTGGGTGCAGGGTGCGGGGCAGGCTCAGCCCTGGAAAAGGGGGGAACCAACTCCTCTGCTGCAATCCCCAGCCACCGCTGCCAGGGCCGGGCTGAGCTGACACAGGGACGTGTTTGTTTGTTTGTTTGTTTGTTTGTTGGCCCGTTTGTTGATACGTTTGCATCGAGCCTTGGAAAAAAAAATAAAGTATCTTCTCCGAATTGAATGACATGAATTATTCCAGCCGAACTCACTAATTAAGACCTCATTAGCAGCCCAAATTTGTGATAGATCAGCAGTGGACTTGGCGCAGTGGTTTAATTTAATGATTTCTTGCATTGCTTTGTTAATCATCTTTAGTCTGATTTAATTTATGCCAATGTGACTATCCTAATTTCTAATTAAGGCATTGATGGCAGGGACACCACCACCACCCCCCAAGAATTCCAATCACGGATAGTGCAGGAGCAATCCGGGTTCTTATTTCCCGGGGTGGGTGGGGGGCTCCTTCTCACTCCCAGCCTGGCCCACAGCCCCACGTCGGACACCTCTGGTCCAGCTGGGATTTTTCCCAGTGCTCTCATGGCTGAGCTAATCCCAGAGTCCCGCAAAGCTCGGGATCCTGCTGGAAGGTGCCACTCTGGGATCGCTGTTCTGTCGGGAAGCGTCGGCACAGGCTCGGCCACAGCAAATCCAAGAGTTTGCAGGGGAGAACATCTGCTAATGCAAAACATTTATGCCAGTCGATATAAATTTATTTAGTGCAATAAATGACATAATTGAATTTTTATTTCCTTAATATATTTCCCTAAAATAACGAAGATTTGGAGTGTCCCTGGCCCACAGATGTCTTTCATGGGGACGTATTTCCTGTACCATTACACTTGTATAAATCTGACATTTAAACAGTTTAATAAATGAGCAGTTGTTTGACTTGTTTCACTTTCAATACATTCTGGTGGATTAATAAAATGTATTTCAAAAGGAAGCTCGATAGAACATGCTATAAAAATTCGTGATTTATTAGCGATACATTTGCTATTAGTTGGGACAGATACTCAAAATGTCATTAAGGTTAAAATAATAATCAATCAAACTAATTAGACCCTATTTTTCATATGCAAATATAATTAAGCATCCATTTCTCAATAACTTTAAAGAGAATTATTGAAGCTGCACAAAGTGTGCTGAGTCCTTACTTGAGCTAATGAAATGGCAGCGCCCTCCCTGCATATGCAAACAAAATTGATTAACTGCTCTGAGCTTGGCTTAATAACCCAGGAGGGGCTGGGGGAGCAAGGCCGAGGGCTGGGGGTGTCACTGCCCTTGCCACCCCCCAAATTCCCACTTTCTCGGGAGCTGGGCTCAGTTGGGATGCGGGATCATGGCACGGATCCCACAGGTACCACCATCTGCAGCCCTGCCTCACCCGTGTTTGCTGATGTTTTTTCACTCTGACTGTTTTTTTCCAGGGGAAAAAACACCATTTTGTTATGAGAAGGGTTAATAAGAGATGTTTATTTATGAACTCGGCATATTACTGTTGCATAATTTGAATACAGTGCTATGAGCTTTTTTTATTGCCTGCTATAATTTCATTTTTAAAGCTTCCCCTATGCCATACTTTACAAATGATATCGCAAACAAGAAATAAATTCTGTTTTGCAGCTGTGCTAACTATATTTACCCATGGGATACACTATTTTGTCCTTGACATAAATCCCCCGGGATTTCACTCGGAATTACTTTGGCACGCCACATTCCCTGCATCAGGGTATTGTGCACCAAGTCTATCACCGGGCTCTGGCGGAGCCGCCGGATCGCTGCGAAGAGAAAGAGGCGCTTGTTTAGCATATTACCATGAAAATCAGTCAACTCGCACATTAACGATTGTCAGGGAACCCGGGAGAGGGAAATAAGGGAAATAACCGCGGATTAAACCAGCAAGGATTCCCCAAGCAGCAGCGGGGGGGGCGGAGGGTGATGCCCTCCAGCCCAGCACACCCTGAGCATCGCCTGCTGCTGTTTGTCCTCTCATCCATCCCCTGGCTGTTGTCCCCAAATATCGCCGGGTCCTCCTGGTGTCCCCATCCCTCCGCAGGGCGGGGGGTCGGTCTGGCTGTAAGTGAGCCAAGTTTTAGGGTTTTTTCCAGAATTTGCAGCCCCTCGAGGTTTTTCCTGCCGCTGCCCCGCTGCAAGCAGGCAGGTGCTGCCCGCCTGCCTCACGGCTCCTGCACAGCCTCAAGGTGCTCAAACCACCTCTGGGTACGGATCCTGCTGCTAAGTGGGGCCTCATTTTCTGCGGGTGTCAGGCTCCAGGACATCAGGTTTAATGGAATTCAGCTCCCCGCGCTCCGCGGCGCCGGCAGAGGCACGGAAGCTGCCAGGGAAGGGGGTCTGTGCCTGGCACGGGGCGGGAGCGCGGCGGAGCTGACACTGTCAGCAGCTCTCCGGGGACAGGCGTATTTTTGTCGATCATGTAGCATCAGGTTCTCGTGTCACCGCGTTACGGAGCTTGATGGCACTTAATACACCATGACAAGGTGTAACATCAGAAATGGAACACAAAATGAGATCAAACGGCATCGTGGTCCCCAGAGGGCCCGATCAAATCCGAGGGATGGAAATTTGAAGGGGGAAAAATAATGCAAACTCTCCCCTCCACAGAAACCTTTAGAATCCCATTAGCCTGGGCAGCCACAGCCAGGCTGGGCTCCCGTGGGGAGGAGGATGTGGGACCTGTGGGGTGGAGGTCTCACCCCATCCCTGCAAGGCGTAGGGCCTGAAAACCTCCCAAGCACTGGCCTTGCAGTGGGGAGCAGCTCCAGACCCCTGCTGGGGTGGGGACACCCTCAGCTCCTGGGGTTGGGAGTCAAACCACAGTCGTGTCCCCTCACAGGGACAAGGAGGGTGACCCCGAGGAGGGGACGCCCAGAAAAAAGTCCTGCCCCACTTTTCTGGGTGTCTGCAGGAAGTGGCTGATCCAATCGGCACTGTCCAGGGAAGGTGTTTCTTGGGAGGGACCCTGATGGCAGGTTCTGACCCTGCAGACAGGTTCCTTCAGGAAAGCAGGTCAAGGACAGAACACCTCGGGGGAGCTAAAAAAAGGACAATTTTTCACATATCTCAGCAATTTCGAGAAGAGGAAAGGAGCCATTTTTCAGCAAAGAAGAGCTCTTTTCATTTGGAAAATGTTAACCAGATGTTCCCAAAAAAGTACGTCATGGAAAGAGTGACTGAAGTCCCTGGTTGGGACTAACCCCGGCCCTGGGGAGCTGTGGGGCTGCGCTGTGGGGCTGCTCAGGGTGCAAACAGAGGCCGATGAGCTTGGGAAGGCACCAACTCCCAGTGCCCCTGGCCTGGGATGGAGGGTGGGATTGCAAACACCTGAGAGGCAGCGCAGGGGACGATTTTTTCCTGCAAATGGCCATTGCCACCACATCAGCAAACACCTGCAGAGGAGTGTGTGTGTCCCCACATTCCTGAGCCACGTTCCAACAGAGCCTGTGGTGCTTTAGGAGCGGGGGCAGCAGTGCCGGAGCCCACTAGTACAAATTAGGAGCAAACCCAGAGCATCTGTGCTCCGACGCTCTGCCCTTTGGATTTTTTCCTAGTGGCAAAACCTAAATCCAGCCAGGACAAAAGGCTGAGGCAGCATCTAAATGAGAGGCTCATCACTGCACAGGGTCGTGGAGTGGGGAAATGAGGCGTTTTCAGCCTCTGGCTGCACCCAGGGCCATGAGAATCAGCAAATCGTTAATAGGCCTGAGCCCCCGTGAGCAGCCCAAGGGAGAAACCTGCCAGAGGAGTCTCTTGTGCTGAGCCCGGCCCCTGCCATGCCCTTGCTGGTGGCCACCAGTTCCCCTGACCCCTGCCCGCCCCAAGGGACAGCAGCACCGACCAGGAGGGTGTGAAAAACGAGGTTCACTCTCCTGTGAGAATTTAAAAGTTTTAATAAGAAGACAATAAGGGACCAAAAATAAGAAAGCAAAATTTACAGGGCTGGGTACCCTTGGCACTCAGCCAAGAGCACACCTGCTATTGGGGAGACCCCCTGTACATACCTTTACTATTGCATCAGCCTAATGCATATTCACAAACGATTATGCATATTCAAACTTTTCCCCAAACTAGTTTACATATCCTAGGAACTGTTTAGCACGGCTCCTCCTCAGGTCCGCCTTTTTAGAGCATGCGTATTTCCTGGCTGTGGTTTTAGTCAGTTTTTATTATCACCTCCAGCTTGGCTTTTGGTCCATGGCTTTTACAGACGGTAGTTGCTGATAGCTGGTAAGTCAGTAGCAGGAGTCTTCATTATACGGTCACTGGATGTTATCCAACCAAGCAGACAGTTCAGTTATCACAAGCATAACTATATCAGCTATTTTGCTACTATTAATAACAGAAATAAAGGCATTCGTTATTGTCACAAAAACTATATCTTTATAGCAAAGCAACTTTAACATGATGCATATAGCATTCACTTTAATATTTGCGGAAAGCCAATATTATGATATGTATTTATCACAAGGGGATGTTGGGGATGAGCTGAGACACGAACTGGGCAGAGGGGCTGCCGGGTCAACACTGCAATTAACAGATTTTGTCAATTTATAGTGAATAATGGTCAGAGTTACTTTTCCTTTGGGTGCCTCAGTCTGTCCATCTCTCCACCCATCCATGTTTGCACCATCTCTCTTCTTGTCCTCAGAGTGTCTGGCACAGGGTGCCCAGAGCAGCTGTGGCTGCCCCATCCCTGGAAGTGTCCAAGGCCAGGTTGGACGGGTTCTGCTGCTGCTGGGCAGGGTCTGCTCCCAACAGACTCCAGCCCCACCCTACGCAGCCCCAGGGCCCTCCCAGCAGCATTTCTGGGGCCCATTTGCACAAGCTTTAGGAGCAGCAACACCCCTCCTGCTCCAGGACAGGGGAGGGCAGTGGGGTGACCCGGGGACCCGCTGGCCCCTCAGCAGATGGTGTGACAGAGCTGCAGTTCCTCCAGGAGAGGGCCCAGGAGATGCCCGGGAGATGGATGCCCGCTGGGGAGGGCTCCCACCATCATGTGTCTCCATTTCATCACTAATACACACAATTAATAAACTTAATTACACGTAAAATTGCGGCAGCTGAAAAATGAGTGCAATTCCTTCTCCTCCAGCTTTGCACCAAGCCTTCGGCGAGGACGAGGGGTGCAAAGGTGTCCCTGCAGCCCCCTTTGTCTTCAGCAAACCTCTCCCACAGGCCCGTGTCCGGGTGTCCAGCACCAGCAGAGCTGCCTGGGAGGGGACATTGCTTTGTGTCTGTGATGTGCTGCTCCTGCACAAAGTGATCAATTCCTGTGTGCCAGAGGATTAAATGAGTCCAATGAGGCAGAACATCGCCCTGTGATCTCTGACACCCTGCACGGATCCAGGGGCTTGGTGCTTTGATGTCTGTCCTGGAGAGGGATGGGTGCATGCAAGGACATCAGGGCCCTGCAGGGCTCTCCCTCCAGGTGGGGCTGTGGTGGGAAGGCAAGAGAGGCACCCGGTTGTGTCACTGTCACCTCGCACAGGTGCGAGCAGCAGGCACCAGGATGCTGGGGGGTGGGTCCAGAGCTCTTCATGGACCAGCATCTCCAGTCACCTCGTGCAGAGGAGAAGGGGTTAATGGCTCCCCTCAATGCCGCAGCACTGAAGTTCATTACTTTTGCTAATTGCTTTGGAGCCAGTGGTTCAGCAGCTCGTGGAAAATGCATCTCCGTGTAATGGATTCATCAGCCGCCGTGACCGGTTTGCGTCGGGGTGTCAGAAAGGGGCTGCACCCCGCGCTGGCTGGGGGGCACAGACACCAGCACCTGCCACCAAACGGGGTGTCCCCGTGCCTGGGCCCAACCCCCAAGGCTGCAGGGCCCTGCTGTGGGTCTGGAGCTGCCGTGTGACCACAGCCCGGGGCCACCACGAGGGGCAAAGAGGCTCAGGAGGGCAGCGACACGGCAGGTACTGCACAGGTGAAGGCTTCCACTCCTGCCCCGGGACAAACTCCTCGAATCTTCAGAGCACGAGCATGTAGGTTAAATTAAACACACCCTGTTAATGCCAGTGACACCAGAGAAGCTTCACTTTCCCAGGTAACGGATGTGGCCATAAGTACTTTGCAACCATATGGTGATTATGTTTAATAAAGGACATTTTCTGTAATTAAACAGTTTTATTAAGGCATTATTAGCCCTTTAAGTTGAAAAATAGCTGAACAGAGGTGTAATAGAGGTGCTAGCATCTGTATCGGGTGAGCAGATGGAGGGGAAGCTCCACCCTTGTGCCGAGAGCGGCGGGTGCCGCGAGGCTTGGCTGGCAGCAGTGACATGTGGCACCTCGTGTGTGTCATTGCCGGGCAGCTCCGGGCACGGCGGGTTCTGCTCGCTGCCAGCACCGGGGCTTAGGACCGTGCCATGCTCCTGGGGGGCTGTGCTGTGCTGGTCCCCCCTGATGTGTGAGGGGACTGTCAGCTGGCACCCTGCTGGCACCCGGAGTGCCACTGGGACACTGCCACACCACACCAGCAGCTCCCGCTCCCCTTCCCGTGCGGGTTTGAATAATTCAGCGTGGCCTCCTCTCAGGCACTGCTGTCTCCAGCACAGGCACATCAGCCTGGGCAGCCTGTTAGGAGGGCCCTGGGCTGCTGCCTCCGCCTGTAAATCAGGATTAATGAGACGGCGGAGGGAGCTCCGAGCCCAGCACAGCTCTGCTGGCAGCTCGTGCCAGGCTGGAAGCGGGGGCTGCCTCCGTGTCCCCGGGCAGTGACGGTGCCAGCACGGTGCCAGCACCCTGCCCTCACCCTTCATGGCTGTGGGTCCTCTGCTGAGGTGTCGGGGCTGTCCCACGGGGCACAGCCTGTGCCATCGCAGCCCTAGCAGTGCCACATGGCCGGGGGTGCCTGGCACACACCACAGCAGGGGAACGGCTGACCCAAGGGTGGAATCCTGCATCAGCCAGGGCCTGGTAGCCAGAGGGCCAGACTGGAGCATCCTTCTTGGAAAAGAGCTGCGGCTTTGGCAAGATACATGGTCTGGCAGCAAAGGTCTCCCTCCAGCTGCCTCTGCCTCCTCTCTCTGGCACTCATCATCCTCTCAGCCTGGGTCTGCCCTGGGAAGAGGCCGAGGTGGGGATGAAGCCCTGGGCAGAGCTGCCCGCGCCACGCTGTGGCCTCGCTCCGCAGGAGAGGTGGGTGAGTGAGGCTGGAGGGATCCTGCAGCACCAGCGTCACACCTGCTGCAGCTCTGCAGCCGTGAGGAGGTGCAGGGTTTGTGTCAGACCCTCCAGCTGTGGAAAAAAGGAGCCGCGGACACTGCCAGGGGCTTGTGCCAGTGCTGACCAGACGGGAGGGAGCTGTGACATTGCCGGGAATGTTTTTTTCTCCATCTGAATTTGTGCGGCCTGTCCTCTAATCATTTGTACGTTATCCATCATCCCCTGCCTCCCGTCCCTGCTGTCGCACAGCTCCAGGCAATCCATCTTACAGTTAAAAAATTGTCTCTCTTACACAGGGGCTTTCAAACAAGACAAATAGAAAGAATAAGATCTGGTATTGAGATGCTGTGTACAGGGTGAGATACATAAAGCGTCGGGTAAAAGATCCCATCTGATTGTCGGGAGCAGATCTACGGCGCTGTCAGCTCGGCATGGTCCCTCCACGGGGGACAGGCAGGATTCAGACTCCTCTCCGCCACAGTCCCAGGGATCCAAGCAGGATTTGGCCCCAGCTGAACAGCACCATCTCCTCTCTGGCACAGTCCCGGGGATCCAAGCAGCCCCACCAGCCCTGGCATGGCACCATGCTGCCACTCAGCCATCCTCAGGGGTTTCCCAGCATCTGAGGGCTAAGTCTGGCAGCCTGGCACACAGCCTGGCACAGAGCCTAGCACTGAGCCCTCCTGTCTGACCTCCCAGTCCTCTGGGACTGAGCCCATTGCTGCTGCTGCTGCTGCTGTTGTGCCTGTGATACCCGTCAGGGATTTGGAGCTAAGTTATGGTTGGTCCAGGCTGTGTTGGGCAAGAGAGGCAGGAGGGCAGCACCTGGAGCTGTGCCAGAGCCAGGTGGGAGCTGGGGCACAGAGAACAGCACAGATCTGACTGCTGGGGCAGAACCGACCTGTTCCTGGTACCTGCAGAGGTGGACCTGCCCTGTGCTGAACTGTTCCTGAAGAGGCTGACTGCTGCCTTCAGAAAGCCACTCTGATTCCCTCTGATTCCCGAGCTCTCCCTCTTCCCTGGGCAGAACACTCCTGGCTGGCCGGTGCCATGGGCAGTGGTGCCCTTGGTGCAGTGGCTGTGCCATGCTGTGTGTGCCAGGCTGATGGGGATCTGTGCCACAGCCTGCGTGCGACTCCATCCGTTATCACGTTATTAAAATGTTGATGAGCCCATGGTCACCCCAGGGAAAAAAAGGGGGGGAGACGGTGCCTGTCAAGCACCCCCAAGATCCAAAGGTTTTGTGCTCAAAAACTCCTGCTTTAGGCAGGGTGGATAAATCCCTGCTCAGAGCCTGTGCACACTCAGGATGCTGAAGAATCAGGATGAAACACTCAACCTTCCCCTCCCAGGCTGGTTCCTGGGGGTGTGGGTGCCCAGGGAGCCACGCTGGGAGCGGTGCTGGTGCCAGGCTGTGCCATGCCAGGGGAGCGGTGACGCTGCGGCTCCGTGGCAATGCAGAACTCGCTTCTTCCTTGCTCCCTAATGAGACAAAATAAATTTACGTGGTGCTGTATGCCCCCTCCCTTCCCTCTCCTCGCTGAGGCGAAGGCATCTGACGGTGGTTTAGACAACCCCGGCTCTCGCCTGAGCCGCCACGCTCCGAGCTGCCTGCATTTTTATGAGCTGACTTGTTATATGGGGTGGAAGTATGCAAAATATGTCAAGCCCAAGCAGAGATTTGAATCAAAATGACTCTAATTACTCGTAATAATTTTTTGTATTCCAACATAAAACAATGTTAAAAAAAAAATCCATTACAATAGTTAAAAGACAAATCATTTAGTGAGTCCTTCACTTTATCGCTTTATTAGACAATTTCCTTTGCCACATTTGGAACACGCGGCTGGATGATTGCCCAGGGCTATTCCAGTGTAGGCAGCACCGACAGAGGGTTCATCCTGTCATTAGTCAAACACCATCACTGCAGGACCAACGGCCTTGTCAAATTAGACACCATCTCCAGGCGTCAGCGTGGCACCAAATTGGGAGGAAAATTGGGTTCTCTCCCTTCTCTCCTTCCTTTCTTCATCTCTAAAATAAGCCAGTTTGATTCTTCCTTTGGGTGAGCCCCAGCGTGGGACGAGCAGGGATGGACCCAATTTACTGTCACTGGTGTGATCCCTGGGGATTCTGTGCAGCTGGGAGCTGACACGGGCAAGAGGAAGAAATTCTCCACTAAGAGCAAGAAATTCTTCACCTTGCACTAGATCGGTTTACTCCAAGCCCTGTCCAGCCTGGCCTTCAGCACTTCCAGGGATGGGGCAGCCACAGCTTCTCTGGGCACCCTGTGCCAGGCCCTCACTGCCCTCTGAACCTCTTCCCAACATCGAATCTAAATCTCCCCTCTTTTACTTTAAAACCATTCCCTCTTTTCCAGTCACTACCTGCTCATTACCGTCTCTTTTATAAGCCCCATTAAGCACCGGAATTCCTGGCAAACCGCAGGGACTCAGTGCCAGAGCTGGGGCAGGGCCCACGCCCCCCACCCTGCCCACGCCCACGTCAGCAGCACCTCCCTGGGGTCTGGCACCCGCCCCGCGCCCCGGGGGCTGCTCGGGGGATGTGACCCCGATGTGGCTCCGGAAGGCGCTGGGCAGGACGGTGGGGACGGGGCTGTCCCGCGGTGACCGTGAGCGCCAGGCAGACGGAGCAAGTTGCTCATTGCCTGTGACATAATTTAGATGGATGGGGTGGGTAATCCATCAGGCAGAGCCCCGCGCGGCCGGGGGGGATCCCATTACCTTACACGTGTTAACAGCCCAACTCCTTTGTACGAACAACAAAGTGGCGCTCCTGAAAAGCCCGATTTTCCCTCATTGTCTGCGGGAGGAGCGGCGGGTCGGCGCTGATGGATGGCGGCGCTGGCGGGGCGGGACGCGGCCGTGCCGCGGGGGAAGAGGGACACCGTGTGGGGACACACCGCGACACCGCCGCGCCGGCACACCTGGGGAAGGCAGAGCAGCGGGGACTGGTGTGGATGCCTCGAACCCCGAGAGCCGGATGAGAAAGAGCAGGATGTGGATGGAGAAAGAGCAGCAAGGAGCGGGGACCGCACTTTCCGGGACAAACATCCTCGTTCTGGCTGCTGGAGATAAGCGCAGGAGCAGGAATTGGGTCGAGAAGCAGCATGGACTGTGGAGGGGAGGCCTTTTTGCTCTCTACAGCTCTCTGGAAGGGGGTTGGAGCCACGTGGGGGTCGGGCTCTTCCCCCAAGCAACAAATGACAGGAGAAGAGGAAACAGCCTCAGGGAGAACTTTTTCATGGGAAAGGTGGTCAGGGGTTGGAAGGGGGGGGTGGTGGAGTCCCCATCCCTGGCGGTGTTCAGAAAACGTGTTGGATGTGGCACTCGGGGACACCAGTTAGTGGTGAGCGGGGTGGTGGGATTGGGTTTATGGCTGGATTTGATGACCTTGATCTTTCCCGGGCACCCCAGCTCACAGGGACCCCTAGACTGGCACCCCTGGGCACCCCTGCTCGTGGAAACCCCCCCAGACATCCCAGCTTGAACCATCTCCAGGAGCTGAGGCCTCTCTGTGGTCTTGGGGCAATGTGGTCCCTGTGCCAACAAGGATGCTTCCCCCGTGCCAAGCCTTCATCCTGTGAAAGGTCATGTTCATCAGGAGAGCCCTTAAAACCAGCCTAAAAAGCCATTTCTTGCTCCTCAACTCCCCACCAGGAGCATTATCCCTTAATTGCTGCATTTATCCAGACTTATTCTGTATATCTCCCAATAATGAGTATATTAGAGATGTAATTATTGCTGTCATAAACGTAATAGTGACAAAACAAGAATTGAAATAGTGGCAATGAGAATAATTCACCATTGCAATTAATACTGCCCCACTTAGTTAATATGTCACCGCTTCCAATAAATGCTGTCATTATCCCATTACTAATTCCGTGGTATAATAATTATTGAGGTCATAATTAAGTGTCTATAGTCATCGTGGGGTTGGATTGGGTGGGAGGATGCACGGAATTCACAGGATCTTTGCTTTCCTGGGATGCCTGGGGGGCAGCTGGGCATTCCAGGAAAACGTGAACCACAGGATAGGATGGCAAGAGATTGGGAATTGCTGGGTGAGGCTGGATTAATTCTCAGCTTGACTGGTGGCTCTCCGTGAATCTTTAAAGCACCTGGTGCTGCCAATATAATCAATTCCTCCATTTTTTCACTTCTTTTGGCATGGAAACATTGATATGATCCCTGTTGCTGCTCCACCCCCTTTCCCACCATTTCCTTTCATCCCTCAGCCAAGTGCATTTCCTACCCAACACAGGTACTTCACGTTAACTCAACTTTTTCCGGAGTTCAACTCAATTTTCCTCAGATTAAATAAAATTTCCAAGTGTCACTCAGCAGCAAACGATCAGTGGGAAGGGGGTGGATTTTTCTAACCCTATCTCTGGTCCAATTACAATTTTTAATCTATATGTAGATAATGGTGAAGAAAACCCCTGTAGAAATGTCAGGAGTGAGGAGGTTATTAGCTGAGTTTTAATTACTGTCTATCATTCGGAAAAAAACACGGCGCCCTGAGAAACTGGGTGACAGCTCTGGCTGTAGGAATTTAGGTGGGTTTCAAAGGCAGGTGGGTTTCAGCAGAGGTGTTTGGGGGGGTGTTGTCCTTCCAGGTGGGCAGCACCAATGCCAGCAGGATTTTTTAGGTCTCTTGTCACCTCCCCATCCCTGGAGCGTGCGCCGGTCCCACGCACATCCCTGATGGCTGGGAAATCCTGGAATGGCCTGGGTTGGAAAGGACCTTAAAGCTCATCCAGTGCCACCCCCTGCCATGGGTAGGGACACCTTCCACTATCCCAGGTTGCTCCAAGCCGTGTCCAACCTGGCCTGGGACACTTCCAGGGATGGGGAAGCCACAGCTTCTCTGGGCACCCTGTGCCAGGGCCTCACCGCCCTCACAGGGAACATTTTTTTCCTAATATCTGGAGTTGGAAGGGACCGGAAGGATCATCAATGCAGCTGCTGGCCCTGCTCAGGACACCCTCAGGAATCCCACCAGCAGCACACATAGAGCAGAACCAACACGGCACCAGAGGGGAAAACCCCACTGGACCCCAAATGTCTTCCAGGTTTTATTCACCCAATTAAGGGCTAAATCCAGCTCTGGAGATGCAGAGAGCCAGCTGGGGCAGGAGCCCATTGACAGGAGCACGCGGGAGCTGTGCCCAGACCTGGCACCGTGCCTCCCCACTCCCTGTACCCCATCCCTGGGTGTCCCCTCGGAGCACGGGGTGAGTGTGACCATCCCTGCAGCTCCAGACCCCTCTCCTCCACCTCCCAGGATCTCTGGTGTAAATACCCGAGAGTTACGGGCTGTGATCTGCCACCAGCTCTGCTCACGTGCCTCCCGCCGGGAATAACGTCTGTGTTAGAGCCGACCCCAGTGCCAGCGGAGATAATTCCGCCCTGCAATGAGCTGTTTATTGGCTGATGGATACGGCCCTGTCAGCGAGGGTGATCCCCACAGCCCTGCCAGCCCCTGCCTGGGGACAGGAGCTTGGGGGGTCCTGGCTGGGGCTGGAGCATCCCCTGATATCCCTCAGCAGGACCGGCAGCCTGGCCCCAGGCAATGGGTGGAATGAGATGGGCTTCCAGATCCCTCCCAACCCAAACCAGTCTGGTATTCCATGGTTCTGTGATTTATGAAAAGCATCCCAGTGGCCAAGCACCCACCGGAACCTTGGGCAGCCAGCACGAGTGGCTCAGCTGGTGCTCAGCAAGTCCAGAGCCCTCCAGGAATTCCCCAGCCACAGCCTTGATGGCATTAAGTCCCATTTTTCTCTAAATCCAACGCAAATGACCACGTGCGCGCTGCCCTGCCGCTCCCTCCGAGCCCCATGGGACAGCAAGTGCCCAGAGGGGTCAGGAACCTGCTGCCACCCGGCCACCTGCCATTGTCATGGAAATCCTGACGCCCTTCTGCGCTTCCTGAAATTAAAATGTGCCTCCGCTATAAGTTGTTATCAAAAATAGAAGCATTTTATCTATCTTTAGTGCAGAACACAGATTGCATGGAGACATTCAATTTGGAGTCAATTTAAATTTCAATTGTCTGTGAAATCTAAATCAATAGGCTATAGTTCAATGGTGCTTTAATAAAACAGGACATAACGGAGGAATCATTAGGGATTACATATGATAAGAGATGGAAAACAGAGTCTGTGTAATGGTGGAGGAGCCATTAGAGAATTACCTCAAGCATTTGCAAGTAAACCAACAGCCTCCTTCTCCTCCTGAGACTAACAAGAAGACTTAATTGTACTGCAGCAGCTAAAAATACATCTCTGTCAGCCCTGGGATTGGTGGGTGAGTTACAGGGAAGTACAAACACCGGGATGTTTTATGGCTCCTTGGTGTGGGTCGGACACCTCCAGCCACCTCCTGTCCCCATTGCCACCCCTTGTTCCCCTGCCCACCTCGCTCTGCTGTCCCCAGGCTGTGTCAGAGCTGTGACTCCCCTCCACATCCCCCACAGTGTCATCATTGTCCCCATTAACAGGGAGGTAACGAGGGTCTGGGTAGCTCCAGACACCTGAGGAGGAGTTCCTGTGATGTATTTCCCCCTGACTGATGTGGATGGTCCATCACAGAGCAGCTCCCAAACAGCTTTATTTAACTTTTATTTGCATTTAATAATAATTCCCTTTTGCTTAGCTCATTGTGAATTATCCCGATCAGACTGAAGAGGAGACTGGATTTCATCAGTCTTGGCTTCCCCTCCTGGATGAGGGAATCACCTGCACAGAAATGACATTCAGGGGTGTGCAAGGACTGAACCATCACACAATCTCCATCTCTGCAATCCCCATCCCTGCAATCCCCATCCCTCAATCCCCATCCCTGCAATCCCCATCCCTCAATCCCCATCCCTCCCAGGCAATCTGGAGCAGCTTCATGGCCCTGGGAAGGCTCCAAGCTCCAGGGGCAGAGCATTCTGCAGGGCTGGGAAGGACCAGATTTCCCTGTTTTATCCCAATCTGATAAGGAAAAACCCCTCAGTCCAAGACAAATAATTTCAATAACAAACCACGCAAAGTTAAGGCTGTTTGAAAAGTGTTTTTACAACCTTTGGTTAACCTGCAGTAACAGCTGGTGGAGTGCGGATAAATAAAACTATTCTGTGGAGGAGACAGGAAAAATTGGTTTGATTTTAAAGGACACTGCCTGGCTCCCGCAGCGCCGTGGCATCCCAGGAAATATTGCGTGGTGGCGGCTGCACGTCGTGTTTAATACTCAGGGATGCAGCCATGAGAGCAATACATCTGCTGGCTCCTGACAGCTGCAAAGCTGGGCTGGGTTTTAACAGCAGCTTTTCTCTTGGAAGGAAAATTCTGGGAGGGCTGCAGATGGAAAAAAACCCCTTTGGAACAGCCAGGATGTGCACTGCCAGGCAGGGATGGAGGGGTTATGGTTTGNNNGCAGGGATGGAGGAGTTATGGTTTGGGGTTCTTGGGGGCACAGAGGGGGCTCGGGGGGGCTGCCACACTCTGCCCTTCCAGCTGTTCCATCCCCACCCCATCCTTTCCCCACCCTCTGGGACTGCCACCCGCAACGGCCCCAGGAAATGCATCTCCTGGAAAAGCCGCTGTAAAATGCAAATAATCCCCATCACCCCTTTTGTAAGAAAAACTCCTGGCCCCGCTTGGAGCCAGAGAAATTCTTTCCTCCACCTGAAAATCCAAGTGTCTCGCGGCTCCGCACTTCCAGCCTGCCAGGGAGGACCCGGGAGCCCACTAAAGAGGAGGCTTTAAGCCTCGCCATTAAGAATTCCAAGAGATCCGCTGGGCAGCATGGAAATGCAAGAAATACTACAATGCCAGTGCTAAAACCTAATGAGAAATGGAACAAGCTGAGACAGAAGCTTAACAAGAAATACTGGACAAGTCCCCTAAGAAAAACTACAGGCAGCAGCAGCAAGGAGCTGCCAGTCGGCTCTGCAGCTGTATTGATCCAGGCTGGAGAAATAGGGGGAGGCCTTTGGAAAGTAGATAAACAGGGAGATATACAGCAGGAGAGGGCCAGAACTGATGAAAACAGGAGAAAATGCAGCTTAAATCAAAGGGCAAATACACGGAAAGGGAAAAGGCAATAGGATTTGTGTTCATGGCTAAAGAGGAGAGTTGTGGGGCGGTGATCCGCCCTGGGTAATTGAAAAGAAATAGAAAATGGAGCTCAGGATAAATATTTTCTTCAGAGAAAGTGAGCTGAAAGCTTGAAATAAGCCATTATTAATATCAGCCTGAATCTGGGGAGAATATGCAGGGAGGGGGGTTGTGGGTGAAGGATGTGGAGTGAGAGTGAGGGATCAGGGTGCCGAATGGCTTCTACCTGCCCGAGGTGCTCCATCTCTGAGCGGGGTTGGGGCCAGGTGGGAAGGTCTCCTCTGGCTGGGCAGAAGGCTGAGGAAGGATCTCCTTCCTCGCCTGCTCAACAGCGGTGGCCTCGTGCCCCTGCCCCAGCCTGTGTGCACAGCTCCCTGCCTGCCCTGCAGCTCGGGGGCTCCTCCACAGCGGCTCCTGGGGCAGGGATGGTGTGGGAAGGGATGGTGTAGGGCTGCGATTTTGTGCAGCAGGGCCACAAGATCCTCTGCCCACCCTGGGCCAGGAGATGGGCACACAGCCCGGTCCCTGACCCTCTAACCATGCGGGGGGACACTGCTGGCTCTGGTGCCCAGACCCCAAGGTTGTGGGGTTCCAGGGCTCGAGATGAAGTGGAGGATCCCTGTCTCTCACTTGGGGACACGCAGGGCCAGGGGACATAGTGCCAGCAGGTTCTTCCTCCAGCTCCCAGCCCCCGGTAGCACCAAGCAGGGAGCCCATACACAAATTCTCCACCTCCTGCCTACTAAATCTCCCCTGTCTGTGCCTGCTGCAAGACGCTCTCTCCAGCAGGCAGGAAATACGGGCTGGATGCGGGAATTTGCAGCCGCCCAGCTCTCTCCATCAGTGCCGGGCAGGACAGGGGGCTCCGTGCAGGGGGGCGAGGGAGCATGGCACAGGCGCTGGGGGCTCGGCCTTGCACCTTGCACACCTTTCCCAGGAGAAAGGAGTGCAGCCAGCCCTGCCTGCTGTCCCAAGGGATGTCTCAAGGATGGATCTGCCACCCCACCTGGCTGCATCCAGGGGTTTCTGAGCCCCAGGTGGGCTGGGTCTGGCTGAGGGAGGCCCACAACATCCCTGCAGGTGCAGCCCATCCATCCCTATCCCAGAAGGGGGCTTGGGGGTGTCTCAGCAGCCACCGCAGCTGGGGGTCTGTGTACCAGGAGGGATGCATCCCCCCAGGCCCCTCAGCTCTCCATCCCCGTGCATGGTTGCCATGGCAATGAGGGATGAAGGCTCCCTCGCTCCCTGGCGTTCCTCTGCATGGCCACGGACGCTGCTGAAATACTCGTCAGAGTTAATTGCCAGGGAGCCACCCCCGTGCTCTGTGCCAAGTGTCGTTCCCAGCCTGTGGCTGGTCCTCTGTGGCACCGCACTGTCCCCAGCACTATGGGGTGTCCCCAAACCTGGCCCAGACCAGAGCCAGCATCATCAGGTTGGTCCCGTCACTCCTAAACATCACCGGACCTCCACACACCCGCTGCCAGAGAGCCGAGGCATTTCCCACATCTAAAAAAATGTAATTAAATGGAAAGGTCGTTCTTATTTATTCTTTTGTTACACAACCCCCGAGCTACCAAACAGTGAAATTAAGTCTTGGAGTGTTTAATGAAGGATCAAGGGAAAGAGCTCATCAGTTCAAACAGCCGTTCCCAGTGCAAAGGCACCACACGGAGCGGGGCTGCTCCGCTGGGCACTGCGGGGGCACCCGGGAAGCTGCCCCTGGGCAAAGGGGCAGGGCTGGGCACCGGCAGCGCCGCGGCCGCAGCCCAATGCGTTCCCTGTTATACTCACAGGGGAAGGATTTTTTTTAATAGGGCCCCATGGAGACATCAGAGCAATTTTCAAGGAGGTTTGAAGCCACCGGGAAGCTTATTAGATCCGTTCTGCAGAGTTAATTTGATGTTGGTAATCAGCGAGCAAGTTAAGCAGTTAAGGAGATGGTGGCTGCTGAAGGGTTGGGCTGTTTAGCCGCCTTGTAAGCAGTGGTTACTAATGAGAGGCTCATGAATATGGATGAGGGATGATTACAGCGTGGAAAGGGCAGTCGGCAAACCATAAACCTAATTTTAATCTTTTTATTATCAAAGTCACGTTATTAATAATAGACTTTACCTAGAGACCGAGCTGCATCAGGCAATTCCTGCGCTCAGCAATGCCCAGCACGAGGCTCCAGGAGGGGACAAGGATGGGACACACCGTGGTGTGATGAACCCCCATGACTGGGGGACTTCCACCAGCACAGGATGGACCACCAGGGACCCTCACCCACCCTCCTCCCCGGGCTGGTGCTTGGACAAGGGCACAAGGAGCCGGACACTGAGACCTCCCTGTCCCTCTCCTCACCCCAAGGACAGCAGCCCTGTCCCACCAGCCACAAGTATCCTGGTCACTGCCACCGTGGGGGTGGCACATCACAGCTGGGCTCTGTCCCTTAGTCCTGGAAAAGGACAGTCCTAATGTCTCCATGTCTAATTAATTGTAATTGTTTTCTTATGGCACCACTGATACGGGCACTCGTGTAACGAGGCAGCAGCTCCTGTGTGAAATGCTGAAGCGAAAGATGTAGAACATGTTAAAAAATATTAATCTACAAATGAAAATGATTTTAATTGGATTCTGCTTTTGGGGTCGGGTCGCTGCTCCATTTTCAATCAGAGTTGTCCAGTCAGCAAAGCAGCGGCACAGCCTTTTCATAGGGAAATGGTGAGTGGCTCGCAGAGGTTAATAGGAATGTTGGAAAATAAATAGGTTATTGATTGATAATAACAATAAGCTGACTCCAGTCCTACCTCGGTGACCTTCCCTCACCCAACTTAGAGAAAACTCAGTTAGCATCTAATTATGGATCGCCTTACAATCCCACATATTAATGAGAGTGTGGCAGCACGGGCCTGGAGCTGCTCCCAGAGGAGGGAACAGCCCAAACATGGTTGATCCTAGAGGAATCAGGGTCTGGGACCCCTTGGCATGGCATGGAATCCCAGAATGGTTTCGGTTGGAAAGGACCTTAAAGCTCATCCAGTGCCACCCCCTGCCATGGGCAGGGACACCTTCCACCATCCCAGGGTGCTCCAAGCCCCATCCAGCCTGGCCTTGGGCACTTTGAGGGATGGGGCAGCCATAGCCAGGGCTTCACCACTCTCACAGAGAAGAATTTTCCCCTGATACTCAATCTAAACCTGCTTTCTGTCAGCTGAAAGCCTTATCCTGGTGCCCAACCAAGCCACAGCCCCTGCCTTGTTCTGCAGGGTGGAAGAGGGAAGGACGGCGGCTCCGAGCTCTGTAACTGATACTTTAATTGCTTCAAGACGTGCCAGGATGTCCTGCCTTCAGCTCCAGCTTCACTCAGTATTCCACATGTGACTCTTGGCTCTGCTTGCTGCAAGATACGGAATAGACAGGGCTAGCTGAGGAAAAAAAGAGGGTTGCAGGCGATGGGCACGGATAGAGTTAAGGAGGCTTTTCCTCGCCCAAGGTGAGCAGCCACGCTGGCTGCCCAGGGCACCTGCTGCACCGGCCCCACAGGGAGATGCTGGCAGGGTGTGGCAGGGGGTGATGCCCGCAGTTAGTGAGTTTTCCCATTTAAGGTGGACCAAACACCAGCTGTGATCCTGTGAGGTGCTGGGGACAGCAAACACCCGATGCTTCTCGGGATAAAGCTCCAGGATCTGAGAAAAACCTGGATACGGGTGTGACTGTGGTGAGCACAGCTGCATTTACCTCCTGGAAGAAAGGGAGAGGGGAATGGAAAATCTGTGGGTTTTTTTAATGTCCTATTTGTAGAAGTGGGAACAGAGACACTGAACCTCCCCGTGCAGGGCGGTGCCGGGACTTGGGCAGAGCTGTGGGCAGGGAGCTACCCAGGACCTGCTCCCTGGGCTGGCTCCCTGCGTGCTTCCCTGGCTCCCTCGGCAGCCCCAAGGCCAGCGCTGGGGCATTTGGGGAAGGTGCTCGGGGCATTCACAATCCCTCTGGCAAAGCCCTTCCCGCAGGGCCCCTCTGTGGCAGAGAGCCCCGCGCTCGCAGCCGCTCCCCAGAATGCCCCGGATCCGTTTCCCAGAACCGCGGCGCAGTTTGATGTAAATGAACACCATTTCTCCTGCTCGTACGCATTCCCTGTCAACACGGGCTGGGGGCACTCGCTGTGACGCGTCGAAATGCTGGGAAAATAACCACGGCGGTTTGGCTGCTGCCCTCCCGCTCCGCCGGGAACAGCCGGGAGGGGACGGAGCCAGGACCCCTCCCCACAGCCCGGGGTGTCCACTCTCCCCCTCCGGAGAAGGACAGCCAGGCGCCTCGTCCTGCTCAGCGTGACCACAGCGTCCCAGGCTGGAATCGCAGAATCATGGAACGGTTTGTGTTGGAAGGCGCTTAAAGCTCATCCGTTCCATTTCCCGGACACCTTCCACTCTCCCAGGCTGCTCCAAGCGCCGTCCAGCCTGGCCTTTGGCACTTCCAGGGACGCAGCCGGGCCAGGGCCTTTCCTGGAGCACGAGCTCCACCTGCCGCCGCCCTCCGAGCCCAGCCCGGTACCGGCGAGAGCCCCGCGCCCCCCCGCAGCCCCCGGCCGCCTCCTCCGCGCTCCCGCGGTTCCCCCCGCCGACCCCCGGGACCGCTGGGGCTGTCCCGGCTGGGAGGCAGCGTGGGGTCCGTGCCCGATGGCACCGCGCCCCCAGAGCCACCACCCTGTGATGCCCGGGGGAGATCCCCCCTTCTTCGTGCCCTGCCCGGCACGAAGCCCCTTCTGCCCATCACCCACCCACGGCCTGGGTGTCTCTACCCCCTCCGGTCCCACCACATCCTCGGTGGTCCCGGCTCTTCAGCAGGATGCCGAGGTGGCCGCGGTGAGAACGGCCTGTCCTGGCCCCCCCACGCCCCCATGGGAGCTGGGGCACACCCAGCCCAGCCTCACACGGTTCCCCCAGCCCCCCACACTGCACAAAGACAGAAGACAGCGAGGTGGTTGCACACTTGCCATGTTCACAGTAGACATTACAGGCAGTGGGGACATCGTCGGAGCTGTGGGGATTTATGGGACTCCTGGCCAGTGCCCAGCCCCACCGTGGCTGTGCCCGCAGAGCAGGGGCAGCCCTGGCCAGCTTGGGCTGGAGCACTCTGGGCAGGACAGTGCACCCAGGGCTGGACCTCTGCCGGTGTCACTGCTGGGGTGCCCCAGCCCCATGTCCACCACTGCAGGTGAAGGGGGGTCTACATATCGTGCCCCTCTCCAGACAGCTCTGGGGACACCAGCAAACAGGGATGGATGGACAGACAGACACATCAACTCCTGCCAGCCACGGGAATCAGGGAGCAGGGACAGGGAGCCCCGAGGTGCTGGAGCAGAGCAAAGGGGCAACCTGGCTGTTTGGTGGAACCTCTCTGCCCTCCTGCCCCTCTCTGAGGGGGAAGCAGCCACCCACGGGCACTGGTGGCCTGTCCCCACCGAGGGGCCTGTGCAGGGTGACGCTTGCCCACTGCATCCTCTGGGCCATCGGGGTGACTTGTGGTCCCATGACTCCCCTGGGTGACAAGCCTGGGCAGGTCCCCCTGTACGCAGGGGGGCTGCTCTGGAGCAGAAAGGGGGGGTCTGTGGGGCAGGGAGGAGAGTCCCTTACACTGGTGGGCTCTGACAACACCAGCACAGAGCTCCTGACCGCTGCAGGAGCAATGAATCCCCCCACCTTGGTCCCAGCCTGGCTTGTCCTCCTGGCCCATTCCTGTCCCTGTGCTCCCCACTCTGCCCTCAGCAGGGCCCTGTCTCCCCCCTTCCATCAAACACAGGAGCATCAGCCCAAAAACCCATCCTGGTGCCAGCCGTGCAGAGGAAGGGGAGTTGGGGGATTAGTGGGATAAGGTGGAGGTTGGGCAGACACGGAGCTGGGTGGGGAGGGCACCCCCACCAGCCTGAGAGAGACCCCCCAGCTAAAGGACCAGGCTGGGGTTAGTGCAGAGCAGGGACACCCAGGGGAGGTGGCAGTGTCGTGGGGCCACCCAGGAGACTCCTTCCAGTGCAGGCAGGAGAGCTGCCATGGGGTGACAGTGACATCAGCCAGTGACAGCAGGTGGTCTGGGGAAGCCCTCGACAGGGGAGCAGTGAGCACAAGGCAAAGCCAAGAGAGAGCAGCCAGAGCTGGATGCTGTCTGGATCTGTCCCTCTGGACAGAGCTGCAGTGACCCTTGGCTGAGGGGTGCCGTGCCCCCCCAACAGCCACAGTCTGGGATGTCCCCATGAGCCAGCCTGTCCCTGCCAGCAGCACAAGGCCACCATCCTCTGCTGGCACACAGCTTGGCTCTGTCCCACTGGTCATGGCAGCCCTGAACGCTGTCGGTGCCTTGCCATGTGCCAAAGCCACAGCAGCGGGCCAGGGCCCGGATCCTTCCCCCTGGCAGGATCCCTGCAGAGGCTGGGGACGTTCATCCGACTGACAGACGGACAGAAAGCAAAGCCCAGGCAGTGCCCCACCACCTGACAGCAGAGCCCCCTGTGACACCCACTGCCCACCCCTGCCCGTGGCTGCGGCCAGGGGACCCTGCAGGTACCAACCCGGCGGTGACGCAGAGCTGAGTTAGTCAGGGCCACGCTGCCAGCAGCGGCTTCCACATGCACCAGGCACAAGATAAACTGTGGAGAGACAAAGGGGGTGAAGAGAGGAGCCCAGGAGCACCAATGCTGGGAGCAGCACGAGAACATTCCCCATGACAGGTGACCTGGGGCCTCAGGAGAGCCCCAAGCTCAGGCTCATGGCAATAGCTTCGCTCTGTGGCTGAATCTCTTTGCAAACTGGGTTTGCTGGGCCTTTACAGCCATTACTGGTCATTACTAATGAGTTTGTACTGTCCTGTTGCCACTCGGCCTCTTTTCCTCATTGTGCCATGTGAAATTTGTTGGAAAACACGCCAAGAGAGAAATTTTCAACGTGCCCCAGCCTGAGCATCTTCTTTCCCATGGTACCAAATGGGAGCCAAGGATGCTCAGCAGCACCGAAAATCAGGTGCTGCAGGTGAGTAAGTCCAGGAGGAGCCACCATCACTTGTCATGGCAAACAGCACCCGAGAGGCAAAGTGCAAAGAGAGTTGTTAGTAGCAAGAGAGAAACAGTCAGGGAGGATTAGTACAGTGGGAACAGAAGTACAGGTTAGTAACAGAAGCAGGGCACTGGTCTGCCTTAGAGGACACACACACTGGAAGAGAAATGAAGAGAAAAGCAGCAATGGTTAGTTTGTTTAATTCAGTTCAGGAATGTGTTAGTAACAGAGATCTACTGGCTTAAAAAGGAACTGAAAAGCTTCTGCTGATAAAACCATTTTAGGCTCCTAGTCAGCAACAGGCTCCACAGGCAGAGCTGGGCAGGGCGTGTGGGGAGAAACCCTCTCCTCGTGCCGTCGAGGGCTGCCCGGGGCAGGGGCTGCTGGGTCCTCTGCTGCTCGGGGCAGGGGCTGCTTGTCCCCTCTGCTGCCCAGGACTGGGGCTGCCTGCACGGCCAGGGGCTGCTGGGCCCCTCTCCTGCCCACGGCCAGGGCTGGGGCTGCCTGTGCGGGCAGGGGCTGCCCAACACCACTCCTGCCCAGTGCTGGGCAGCCGGTCCTCTCTCCTGCCCGCAGCCAGGGCTGCCCCTGCCTGTCCCTGCCTGTGCAGCCTGGCACCGACACCTGGCACCTCCAAACCCCTTTTCCAGCTTTTCTGTTCCCCTTTAAAGGCAGCGCTGCTGCCATGGTTAGTGGGCGCCAGGCAGGGCCACTGTGGGTTAGTAGGGCATGCGCTGGGCTGGTTAGTGGGTTAGTCCGTGTGCCAGGGGCTGTGGCAGCCCTGGGGAGGGCACAGGGTCCCAGCAGGTTAGTAGGTTAATATTGGCAGCATGCAGAGCCGGGCCCATCAGCAGCAGGGCTCTGGCTCACAAGAGCAGGAGGCGTTTTTGGGCTTTGCCACCGGACTGACATTTGGGAAGGTGTTAGTGAAGGGTTTAGCCCGTGTAACAGAACCTGTCTCGGAATGAAATGCTCAGCAGGCATCTGCCCCTCTGATCCCTGCTGGGGAGGTACCAAAGGCCCCAGCAGTGAGTGTCCCCTCACAGCGTGTGCTTCCCACCCCAGGGACTGGGAAAGGTGAGAGACAGGATGCATGGAGGACAGTCTCAGCAGTGCCCAAAGGACTCTAAAGGAGCTGGAAGAAGCAGAGAAAGAAGGGGTGAAAGCATCGCTGGCAGTGTCTGGGGTAAGGCTCCAGGCAGGTCTGCAAGAGCAGGGCTCCAGCAGAGACCATGACAGCTGCTCCAGGTCTGCACCAAGCTCCCACCCATGCAGGGAGGAGGAGGTCCAGCAGGGAAAACCACCACAGAGCAGAGGAAAGGTGGCCCACAGCTTACCCCCTCCCCATCAGAAGCTGCCTCTCCATAGGGCTGAGCAGTGCTCCAAGGGCTGCAGGAACACCATGCCCCGAGAAACAGGGCTGGGACAGGGCACCCAGGAAAGCCTCTGCCCCGTGTCCCTCTGGGTCACCTCCTCGCGCAGCACGAGCTCCTCTGGTCCCCAGGACAATGCTGTTCCTGTTTGGACTTCAAGGCTGTAACACCTGCCATGAGCTGTGTCTGCCCTCAGCCCCCAGCCCACTGCACCCCCTGCCCTTCTGCCTGTGTGGGGACATGGCCTGAGTGGCTGCTCGGCAAGGACATGGTCCCACCTGCTTACCAGGCCACTGCAGAGGCCACAGGAGGAGGATTCACTGCCCACGTTCCTCCCCAAGCCTCAGGATGCTCCACAAACCAGGTGTTTCTCCACGGGGAGCAGAAGCAGGATCCTGCCAAGACATGGCACCTCCAGAGCAGAAAGCACCAGGACTTCACCAACAGCCAGAGGGAAGGGCAGGATCAGTGGGGACAAACAGAGTCCCTTTGGGCTCTGGCCATCATGTCTCCATGGGGAGCTGGCACAGCTCTGCCCCCGCTCCCTGTCCCTTCTCCTTCCTTCTACGCTGTGCTCAGGGAAGGGGACAGGTCTGGGGAGGAGCAGCGGGAGGCAAGGACACCCCAGCACCTTGCAGGAAAACCACATGCATGTGCAGCCCCGTGTCCTCAGGTGTCACCACCGCGGTCTCCTGGGCTGTGTCCCCCGCAGTGGCCGGGCTCGTGGCTCCACGCCATGGCAGTGGGCACCAGGGTGCTCTGCTGGGGCCAGCCCGGCTCTGGCATCATGTGTTGGTGGTGATGGTGGCTCCTGAGCCCGGCTCCCCTCTGGACACGGTCAGTCTGGCCAGGCAGGAGATGGGGCCGTGCCCCTAGGGTGGTGGCACTGGGGAGCAGAAATGCTGTGAGACCCTGGGCTGTGGCAGCTGCCCCGTCCTCACTGCTGGGCATGTGTGGGGGACACATCCTCTCATGCAGGTGGCCCTGGGGATGGTATGAACCCCTGCACCCTGCTGGGGCCTGGGGAAAACCCTCCAGGGGATGGGGCCCTGGGGAGGAAGGCTGGTCCTGACTGCCCAGCACCCTCCCAGCTCATGAGGGGTGGGACAGCATGGGGCTGGCACTACCCATGTCCCCTCCCCAGAGTCCTACCTGTGGTCACCAGCTACAGGAGTGCTGTGCAATGTCCCCTGTTCCGTGTGGCTCTGTGCCATGGAGGCAGCGAGGGGACTGTGTGAACAGACCTCAGGTCAGTCATTAGCAGCTGCAAAAGAAACAACCAACGCAGCAAAGGAGAGAAACAGGGCACCGTCCTCAGGCACAGCTCAGCCGAGCTGGCAGGAGCCTGGCAGGAGGGCTGGGCACAGACCTTCCTGTCCCTGTCCCCTTGCAGAGCTGGGGAGCTGGACCAGGCACAGGGGGGCATCAGGAACCACCACACCAGAAATGATGGCAATGCCCCAAACTGTCCCTACCTGTTGCTGGAACCCCTGCACTGGAGGCGGGGACTGATTGCCACCGCCACTGCCATTTCTGCTGCCACCCCTGCCCCTGCCCTGTGGTTAAGCTGAGTCACTGAGACCCTGTGGTTCCACAGGCATTGGTTAAACTGGGGCGACTGGCGGTCACAGCCACGCTGCGGTGGGTGCTGCTCCACCTCCTCGGCGATCTGGGGGCACGTAGCTGGTGCCAGCAGCCAGCCCATGTCTGTGGCCTGCCCTGCTCCTGCTCCTGCCCTGCCCCTGCTCCTGCCCTGCCCTGCCCGCCTGGGCAAACCAGGACGGCAGCAGGTCCCGGGGGAGCGGGGCCGTGATGACTCCGCAGTTCAGCTGCGGAGCCGCTCCTGCTTCCCACGGTTCATTGTCACCACACGCCGCAGGCGCTGCCGACAGGACAGTCCCTCCCATGGGGACAGCATGTCCAGGCGGTATTAGCAACCCAGCTGCGGCGGGGCCCAGCAGCGGGAACGAGCTGTGGAGATGCCACTGAGCATCTGGCAAATGGATCCCCTGCCTGGATCCGAGCGGGAGGTGCCTGTGGTGGGGCAGGCAGGACGTGACTGGGCCTCTCTGGCCTGGGAACGAAGCGCATCCCAGGAGACGGGGAGGGAAAAACAATTCTGTGCAGACAGGACTCACCTAAACACTCGTCTTAGGTGCCAGCTTGAGTTGCCTCTGCCACACGTGTGGGTGGCACATGCAGTGCCTCTGGAGGGCTGGACACCCCAATTAAATGGGGGCTAAACCTCCCCCTCGAGTGAGGAGGGAGAGAGAGGAGCACAAGCTCCACTGCAGGCAGGAGCAGGGAGATGGTGGCACAGCAAGGCACGATGCTGCCACGAGAGATGCCAGAGATGATCTCTGGGATGTGGCATCCGGGCACCCTGAGGCCCCAGATCCCAGTGGGGTGGCCAGACACCTCGGCCCTGTGCCCTGCCAGGGCTGCCCGACCCTCACTGCCATCCAGCAGAGCCCAGGCTCTGACACAGCCCAGGCTCCGGTGCTGCTGCAGTGGTGCCAGGCGCTGCTGCCTTTGTCTGCAGCTCTGGGGCTGGGCAGCCCGGGAGAAAAGGGGTGTGAGGGTGTGAAAGGCTCCTTGAAAGCCCACAACGCCTGAAAACCTGATTATTTCTGGGCTCCTCCTGGCTCCCCGGGCAGGACCTACCCGCACACACAAAAGGCTGTGAGACAATGAGGGAGAGAAAATGGCTCCGCAAGAAGAGCATCTGCCAGGTTAACTCTGAGGGGAAGGAAGGGCTGTGCTGTGCCCTGGGGCTGCTGGCCCCAACCTCGCCTCTAACCCCCGCCTGGGATCATCAGCTTTAGGAGAAAATGGGGGGCTCGAGACAAAGCAGTAAAACAGCATTTTGGCTACAAATCCTCCCAGGAGCATTGAAAATCTGGCAAGAATCCATTTACCTGGCAGGAGCCCTATTCTTGATGAGGATTCTGGAAAAAAAAAAAATACAAACAAGCAGTGCAGCAGTTAGTTCTGATTTGGGCCGGGGGCTGCAGGCTGAGGGGGGGCCAGGCTGCCCAGTGCTGCCTCTGGATCGGGATCACCGGGATCACCCGCTGGGCCGGGATGTGGCCGGGATCACGCTGCGGGATGCGCGGCTGCTCCTGCCCCAACAAAGGGAGGGGGCCCGGGCTGCCCCGGCTTGGCACCCCCGGGGAAGGGGGGGTCCTGCCGGGGGGGGCCTCTCGTGGGATTATTTATAACCAGGGAATAATATATTGAGAAGAGAGGTATTTTTTGGGAATGGAGAGGAGGGAGCAGCCGCGCCCGCCGGCTCCGCACCTCCCGGAGCGATGCCCGCAGGACCCCCCGAGTCCCGGGGTGACATCGCCCCCTGCTCCCGCCCGGAGGTGGTGGCGGCCCCCGGGCTCCCCGCGCCCCCAGACCCCACCGGCGCCCCGTCCCCGTCCGCAGGGAGCGGAGCCATGCCCGCGGTGCGTTACCTGCTCCCGGGGGACCAGGCTGGGGCTGGGGGGCGCCGGTTCCGCTCGCTCCTGCCCGCCGCGCCGCTCCTTTGTGCTGGAGCTTTCCCAGAGCATCCCTGAGGAAGAGGCGGCCACGCAAACTCCTCCTCCAGCAGCCCCCGGCCCCCCCGGCCCTACCTACGGCGCAGGAGGATGCTGCAACTCGCATTAAATTTTAATGCTGGAAATGCGGCCGAGTCACCTTTTCCCCGCACCGCTCCCGCTCCGCACCGCTCCCGCATCACTTCCAGCACCGCTCCCGCACCGCTCTCGCTCCGCTCCCGCATCGCTCCCCGCGCCACTCCCGCACCGCTCTCGCTCTCTCTGCGGGAGACCTCGGGACCCCTTTGCCACGATAGCCGCTGCAAAGGCCACTGTCACCCCCTACCAGGACATCGCTCGCCGTGGTGTCACGGGCTCCCCACAGCCATGGGTGTGTCCCAGGGGACATGGGACAAGGGACGCTGGACAAGGATTGTCGGGCACACCCCTGGGGACATGGTGGGCAGGATGCGGCCGGGCTCGGTGGGGACAGATGGCAGACAGACCAGCCCGGCCTGGGGACACAGCCCTGACCGAGAACAGCCCCCCCATGTCAGGGACAGCTCCCCTCCCGCCCGGGGGCTGTGACAGCCCCTCCGCAGCGCTGTGCAGCTGCTGGGCTCCGGCATTGTTCTCCAAGTCCCCGCCGGGTCCCCGGGGACCCCCGGTCTCGCCGCCAGCTGCCCACCGTGCCTGGCTGTGTGCTGGCCCCGCTCCCGGACCCCGCGTCCCCCCGGGGCTCTGGGGCGGGGCTGGGCAGGCCCAGGGGGGTGCCTAGGGCAGGGGTCCCCCCCAGCTGTGGCCGTGGATGGAGACGGGAAGTTCCTCTCCTCAGGATTCGCTGGCTGCGGGCCCCGACGGGTTTGCCCTGGGGCGCAGGAGGGTTTCACTCAGCCCATCCCAAAACTTTTGGTTTCTTCTTCTGTTTAGCCTTTTTAATTGTGATTTCCTGCGGAGAGAATCCCTTCCTGGACAGCATTCCCTCCGCTGGTGGCCTTGCTGCTGCAAATGTCATGGATGGGACATTTTCACCACATCAAATCTTTTTTCCAGAGCTCTTCTAAAATGAGGAATTTTTCCAGACCAGCTTTTCCCTGCTGCATTTCCAGCTTTGGCTGCACACTGGGTGTGCGGGAGTGAGGGATGGGTGCCGGGATGGGTGCAGGGGTGTGTACGGGTGTGTGAGAGTGCTGGGATGGGTACAGGGTGTGCATGGATGCGGGGATAGGTGACAGTGTGCACCTGCACCATGCTTGGTCCTGTAGCTCCTTTCAGCCCCTGGCAGGTGCTGGCAGAACAGATGGTGTCTGTGGGGTGGTGGGATGTGGGGGTCCTGCAGAGTCCCTGAGCCTGCAGCCGGGCAGAAAAATTCCCCTCCACCTCATCCCTGCCCCTGCAGAGCCCCGCTCTGCCCCCGGGAGTGGCACCACTCCCGGCCACGCACCCCCATGGCCCCCATCCCCAACTGCCAGCGCCGCCTTGGACAACTGAGCCTTTATTGAGCTTTGTCCCCGCCGCTCCGCGGGACAGACGGTGCCCAGGGTGCGCGGCCGGCGGCGCGGGGGCTCCGGCACCACGGTCACTGCTGGACCCTGCGGATGGACTGGACTTGGCCCGTCTGTGCGTGGGACCCCCACTCCCGCACGTGCTTGTACTCGCCCGCGGGGCTGTCGCTCTCCAGGAGGTACTGGAAGCCCCGGTACCCCGGGTACTGCGAGCAGACCCACCTGCGACAGAGCAGAGAGCGGCGGTGACTCGGGGCTGGCGGCACCGCAGAGCCCCCGCGCTGCGGGCGCCGGGCAGCGGCAGGGCCCTGGCAGCTGCCAGAGCATCCTCGGCTCTGCTGCGTGCCCCGGCACCGGGTCCCGGCAGGCTACAAGCCCCGGGTACTCACGCGCCGGAGCGGACAAGGAAGGAGCCCACGGTGCTGCTGCCCCAGCCCAGGGCGGGCAGCGAGGGGCAGTCATCGCTCATCTCTGCCCGCTTGCCCTGGAAGTTCTCCTGCTCAAAGAGCATCAACCTGCTCCGTCCGTGGTCCTGCGGCCGAGACGGGCACGGCTTTGGCACTGCCACCCTGCCTGTGGCCAGTGGTGGGCTCCGGGGGCCGCCCCGCGGGGGGAGCCGGGGCGAGGGCACTCACGGCGCAGGCGATGGGGCGGAAGGAGCACATCCTCTCCACGTGGTAGGCGTTGCTGCCGCTCCACGCCTCCCAGCACGGGTACTCGCCCCGCTCCAGCACGAACTGCTGCCCCTGGAAGCCGCAGTGCTCGAAGCCTGCCCACCTGCCGGGGCGGGAGGGGTGAGACCCCCGGGGTGCCCACCGCCCCACTCAGAGCCGGGGCTGTGCTCGCTGCACCCAGCGGTGCCCGGAGAAGGCAGCCCCACGGCTCGGGTGGCAAAAGGCACTGGAGACCTCCATCCTCCAACCCCCCTGCTATCCGTGGGGTCCCGCAGCACCGTGGGGTGGCAGTGCCCCGGGACCCCCACTCACGCCCCGCTCTCGATCTTGCAGGAGCGGACGGTGCTGAAGCCGTGCTCCGGGGTGCTGTAGCAGTCAGTGGTGAACTCGTGCTTCTTGCCCTGGAAGAAAGGCTCATCCCACACCACCATCTGGGGGGAATAGAGGGAGTCAGGGGGCTCTGGGGGTGCCAAGGCCCCTAGCAGATGCTGCAGCCCCATTCCCGGGTGTTCACAGGGCGTGGTGCTGGTCCTGCCCAGGCTCCCCTACCTTCCAGAGACCGGAGGATTTCTTGCAGCGATGGGTCATGGTGGCTCTGCCAGAGCACAGGGGAAGGGCACCTGTTAAAGCTGCCCCTCTGCCCAGACGAAAATGACCTCAGGAGCCCACGCACGTCCCTTCACGAGCAGTGTGGGGAACAACAGGGGGGTCGCTCCATTCTGGAGCAGATGAAGAGCTCTTTGGCTCTCCCTGCCCAGCCAGAGCTGCCACCAGGGCCGTGCAGAGCAGTGGGCACCTGGCCCAACAGGCACCTGGCCCTGGCAGACATCCCTGCCCGTGCCCAGGGAATCCCCTCCTCCCACTGGCAGCTCCCTGAGCTAAAGCCCCGGTTCTGGCAGTCGGTGCAGGCAGGGCAGTGCTGAGCCGGCAGCACTGCGGAGGCGGCTGCGTGCCCACACTAAGCATCAACACCCTGCCCCTGCCACTGCCACTGCCGCAGCCAGGACAGCCGCTGATCCCTCNACCCCCACGGCTCCCGGTGCCAAGGAGAGGTCTAGTCCTGGATCTTGGATGCTCCTCCACCTGTTCCCGCAGCTGCTCGCTCCCAGGCCACAGCCATTGTCACGGGACAGCTGCCCCAGGCTCTGGCGCTTACCTGGGGTGAGGCACTGGTGCCCGGGGAGGTGACATGTCCGGCAGCCTCCAGCTGGGTTTTTATAGCCTCCAGATAGAGACAGAGCCCAGGGGAGCATTACTGAAACCCCTAACTCAGCACATGGCGGGGAGGAGGGACCGGGCAGAACAAAGGCTCCGTGTCAGAGACGCTGATGAGCCGGGACGTCGAGCTGGCCCACCGGGCACAGGCTCTGACCCCCGCCCCACAGCTCCAGAGCCAGGGCATCGCCCCCAGGTTCTGCCAGCGCTCCTGCCATGTGCCCTCCCTGGCGTGGGGCTGGGCTGGGGCTATGTCCCAGCTCTGGCAGCACTCCCCCTGCCCGTGGGCAGCCCTGCCTGCACTGGGGGTGCAGGGAGGTTTCCTTACCTGTTTCTGGGAAGTGGGAGGAAGGACACGTCTCCTCTTGCTCTCTCTGCAAGGGCAGAGCAGCTCTCCCCAAAATCCGGGACAGCTCATTGCAGGTTGGGCCCACAACAGCCATGGATACCATAAGAAGTGGGGACCAGGGAGGTGGAAAGTGGTGGTGGGGGTTTGCAAAGCCTGCTGCCCCTGGGAGGGGCAGTCCCATGGGAGGGACTGAAGGTGCAGGTCATGATTTGGGAAGAGCTGCAGCAGTCTCCTGCCTCTGTGCACTGGAGTCTGCTGCCACCACGTTTCGGGGACCTAAACACCTTTCAGCTTTGCTCACAGTGACCCACAGACCTCACAGATCATCCCAGGATGGTGCCAGGGCTCCAAAGGCTGGGCAGAGGCACCCACCCAGCCTGCCCCTCGGAGCAGGCAGCAGGCAAAGGAGGCTTTTGAACCCAATGGGAAAATGCGTGTTTCCAGAGAGCGTTGTGTTTTGGGGCAGAATTTGCCAGGAAACCGCCAGGAGGCTGAGCCAGAGTCCCCCTGATGCAGCTGCAGCAGCCCTGTGAGCCCCGAGCACCCTGGGGGAGACAGAGCAGGGCAGCTGGGGAGGCTCAGCACAACCAGCTGCCCCAGGGCACAGCAGGGCTGCACGGGCTGTCTCTGCCACCTGCAACCCCAGCAAAAGCCCTCTTGGCATTGGCACAATTTGTCCCTGGTCTCTCGCTGTGGCCTGAGCTAAACTCAGCTTGCGCTGGCCACCAGCACAGTGACCACCACCCACTCGCTGTCCACGCCGTGTCCTGGCAGCAGGACGTGGCCATCGGAGCCTGGGCTGTGGCTGTGTCCCCCCGGTGCCACTCAGTGCCAGGCATGGACGCAGCAGTGGGAGATCCATGGGCAGCAGGACTCACCAGGGCAGAACAAACCCTCGTGCCCGTGCCCTCTGCGGCCGTGCTGTGCCAGCTCTGGCTGTCTGCTGCTGGGGCAGCTCTTTGCTGTGCTGGAGCTGTGCACCCCACAGGCTCACCCGTGCCAGGGAGGGATGGTGCTGCGAGGGGCTTTACAGAGCAGAGATTTTGTGTCTGGGGGGCTCAGGAATGGCCAAGGACAGATCCCGGCTGTCAGCCCTGCCACGGCACTGGCTCAGGGAAACCCATGGGGCTGCTGAGCGCTCAGTAATGAGCAAAGCAGCCACCAGGAGCAGAGCTCGGCCCCTCCGAGCTGGTTTTCCAATGCCTAGGTTCAAAGGTGCTGGGGGTTGGGAGGGGAAGCAGAGTCAGGAGCAAGGGGTGGGTGAGACCTGCTGATTAATGGCCAGGAGGCACGGAGGAGGCAGCACAGGGAAAACACCCACCCTGGCTCTGGGAGGAAGAGAGGGCAGGTTAAATTAGAAATCTGGATAAAAACCATGGAAACGAGCACAAATGGAAACCGTGAATCATAAAAATTGCCCAGCGTCAAGGTGAGAACCAGACTGGGCCAGTGCCCAGGGTAACAGGGCAGCAGACCCCGCACCCAGCCATGTCACGGGCACAGCACACCTCCTGAAAAACTTCGGGAAAAGAAGGGATCAATACATTCTTTTTGTTCGGGATTTTGCGCTATAGCCCAGAGGGTGCAGCTGGATCCCACCACTGCTGGGTGACACATGAGGGGAACAAAAGAGGAGGGCAGCACATGGGGCTCTGAGCCCTCTGCCCGCACACCCTCGGGTGAGGCACCGCTGGTGCTGGATGCTGCGGGAAGCTGGGAGTGTTGGACAGGGGTGTGGAGGTGGATAAGAGCTGATCAGAGGCTCAGAGGGACTCAGGGGAAGGTCTCCCCGAGGTGTCATGGGGTGGGGGAGATGTGGCACCAGAGGCTGAGCTGCCACAGGGACTGGTGCCAACGTGTCCCCAACCAGCCATCCCACGAGCCTCCTGCACCAGTTAGACAGAGCTGATGCCCCAAAACCATGAGTGTGGTGGTGACAGAACCAGAGGTGGTACAGGGTGAGTGCAGCACTGGGAAAATGGGTTCAAAAGCAAAGGAACAGCCCTGCCAGTGAGCAGGGACATTCCCAAGGCAGAACAAACACCATTTTCAAGGACTCAGGTGGCTCGGAAAGTGTCAGCTTCGATTACACATCGTTTGGGAATAACCTAACTCCTGAAGCATTTCAGAACACTCAGGTCTCGCTTTCTGGCATCTCCAGGGCAGCGCTGCCGGCACTTGTGGGCACGGGGTGATGTTCAAAGAGAGAGGTTCGGTGTTTGGAGGGGAGAAATGGGCACAGCTCGGCTGCAGGCCGGGCACGGCGGGGCTGCTGCGCCCTCCGCGGTGGCAGCGGCACGGGAGCAGGGTGTCCCCGCGGGCCTGGGGCCGGGGCGCGGGGCAGGGGAGGTGTTCCTGTGCCGGTGCCGGCGCCGGCCGGGCCGTGCCAGGGCTATATATGCCCTGCCGGGGCGGCCGCACGCGGGGCAGCGGGTGCCGGGCGCGCTGCAAAGTGGCACGGTCAGGTCTTCTGTTGTGCCGGGGGCACAAAGGAAAGTGCTGGGTTCAGCGGCTGGGCACGGGGCCGGGGAGAGGCTTCCAGCTCGCCCAGCGCTTTGCAGGATGTGATGACTGGGCGGCCGCGCAGACACTGATGAGCTGGCAGTTCCTTTGTGCGCCCGCCCGGGGGTCTGCCCTTGCCAGGCTATAAAGTGGGGGCCTCGCGGCGCCCCGAAACACAAGCCCGCTCACTCCAACAAGAAGCAGCAGCTGCCCAGGTAAGAGGACAAAGTCCCCGGGCACCGGGCTGCAGCCGGACCCGAGGTGGGGAGAGGGAAACTCAGGGTCTAAGCCGTGGCCACCACTGTGGTGGTCACGTCTGGGAGCACCTCTGTGCTCAGCATCCCACTGCCCTCCACTCCCCGGGGAGCTGCTGGTGACACCTGAGGGGCCACAGCAGAGTGCCAGCTGCAGGGCCTCAGCAGACCAGGGCTGTCCCCTTCCCATCCCTCATACGCTGTCCCGGTGCCCCCCGGGCTCCCAGGCGCACCCCATGCAGGACGGCCCCGGTGCCTGGCACAGCATCAGGCCCCATCCCGGGGCACCCCTGCAGTGCTGGGACCATGCTCATGGCTCTCCTAACCACAGAAGGAGAGTGTGGACTCCAGGATCTCCTGCAATCCTCCTGGTGAAGGCAGGACTCCCTGCCTGTGCCTGCTGGAGAACCTTCCAGCAGCTCCTCTCCTGGCCCTGCCCACCCACCCCATTGAGAGTCCCCATCCTAATGTTACTGTTCCCGGGGTGGGTTGTGGGTGCCCATATCCATGCCTCCCTCTGACCTGCTTGCTGGTGCCCTGTCACAGACTTGAGCCCACCACCGCGATGTCTGAGACCACAAAACCCGCTGCTCCCGGCCAGGCTGCGGATGAGAAGGAGAAGGCGGCTCCTGCGCCAACTCCATCCCTCGACCCTGCTCCTGTCGCAAACAGCAAGGGCGAGGAGCCCTCCCCAGAAGCCTTCAGGGTAAGCCCTGTGGCTCCCCACGCGCAGGGACATGCTCTGGGCTGAGGGACAGGGGCACCATCTCTGGGGCAGAGGAGATTGTTCCGGGGGAAGGAGTGTGGAAGTGTGGGTGATGCCATCCCTCCCTGCTCTGTCCCTCTGACAGCAGGCACAGGATTTGGGCAGCAGCTGCAGGAGGAACAGTCCGAGGGTTCCTTGGCCAGGACAGCCTGTTGGGGACCACAGGCTTTGGAAGTGCTCTCTCCTGGGTTGTGGTGTCAGGACTGGCTGCTGCCACCTGCTCCCCCTGGTCACCCCTTGCATGCAGGGGTCCTGTGGGGAGGTGAGGGGACACTAGGGGTGACAGGGCCAGCAATGAAATGCCACAGTGATGGCGGGTCAGAATGCCACCGAGGTACTGCAGCAGGGCTGGCATGAGGGGCGAGTGATGCGAGGGCTCCGGTGACACCGTGCCAGGCAGAGAAGGCCACAGTGCAGACGGAGCATCTGGAGAAGCAACTTCTTCCCACCAGTGTGGGCACCAGCAGCGGCAAAACCAGGGGCAGGATGAGGCCATCTTGGAGCAGGAACAGCTGTTGGGGGGAACCTTCCTGTGCTCAGCCTGTGCTGGGCATGCCCATGCACACAGCCCAGCTCTGCTTGGGCAGGCACCAGATCTGAGAAGCTGCAGGAAGGCTTGGAGAGCTGAGGGGGACACGCGGAGCAGTGAGCTCAGGCATACAGGGTCACACAGCACCAGCCTGCCCTCCCTGAGCATGCCTGTCCTCATCCAACTCTTCCCTTGCACCGCCAGATCGTCGTCTTCGACCAGGAGAACTTCCAGGGCAGGCAGATGGAGTTCACCACCGAGTGCCTGAACCTGGCTGACCGCGGCTTCGACCGGGTGCGCAGTGTCATTGTCACCTCTGGACCGTAAGTGACCCCAGACACGGAGGGAGGGGGCTGTGTCCCTGGGGATGTCCCCGGTGGGTGGGGACACAGCCCTGGGGGCACCCTGGGCACAATGTGACGTGCAGGGGCATTTCCCTGCCGCCTGGGCAGAGCAGACCAGGGCCAGCACAGAGCAGGCAACCTGGATCTCCTTCAAGGAGAACGGAAGGGCCAGGATGGTTGGAAAGGATGCCAGGGCCACATGCAAGGCAAAGAGCCCCAGCGGCAAAGCCAAGGGCTGAGGAAAGGTGTCCATCATTTCAGCCACCTGGAGCTGTCCATGAAATACAAGGGACCTGCAGATTTTAGAGAGGTCAAGGTGAAATGAGGTGGGATCCTTGGACCAGGCTGGAGCAGGCAGGGTCGGGCAGGGACAGGCACATGCCTGCACCCAGGCAGCCGAGCAGCAACAAGGGGGCTGGGCAGGTCTCAAAGCCGTGGGAACAGTTGACACAGGCAGGGACAAAAACGATCCCCAAAGCAGATAACTGAGCAGACGGGTGATCTCCATGTTGAAAGAGCATCCCACCGCGCCATGCCCGGCTGGAAACAGCGTGCCCAGGAATGTAGGGGGCTGGCAGTGCTGTGGAGAAGATGCACAGGACATGGCTTGTCCTGACAGCATCCTTGAGGGACCAGGAGGGTGAGCTGTGGTCACCTGGAATGACACCACGCAGCACCGATGACTTTTTAATCAGGAACCCAGAATATCCAACTATTCTTGAAACAAAAGGGGGATGGAGCAGCCTGGAAGGAGCTCAGATATGATACCTGGGAAGCTGCACTAATCATAGAAAGGGTGAAACTGGGAGGACAGAGAACTTGGGTGTCATTGGGGTCCTCAGAAGCTTCTTGAGAGGCACTGATGGGACTCTGCAACCAAATATGTACTTAGGAAAGACAAAAGCAAAACAACCAAGCTGAGCTTTAGCAGCCAGCTTGAGGCTGTGCAGCCTGGGGTGCCTGAACACATCTCCTGCCACCAGGAAAATCCCTGCTGGCATCTGCAGGAAGAGCTGTTTTGCAGGGAAAGGGGAAGTAGCAAATGCAGGACTGTTGTGGTGCTGGGGGCTTCTGAAGCCCCAAGTCCATGACATTCCCAGCACCGCAGCACCTCGTGGCTCTGCTAAAGAGGTGACATTGCAGCTGAGCGAGCCCCACGGCCGGCAGTGGGACGGGTGCCAGTGCTGGCTGGTGCTGGAGCAGTGAGGCATGCGGGCGTGCCAGGATTACACAGCCCGGGCAGGAGGGACAACAGAATCCTGAGCTGACTCTGCGGGGTGAGCGCATGGGGATCACCAGCTGTGCAGGGGTCCTGCTGCTCCCCAGCTAAGGAAGAGGAGCGCTGTGAGTGCTAGTGCCTGCTGCAGGTTTGGACACACACACAGCAACTAGCTCCCAGCTGGGAGCCCATGGATCAGCACTGGCTCTGCATAGGCCACACTGCCTGGGCTGGGAGAAAGGTGGGAGCAGGGTGGTGCGGCCACAGCCTTTTTGGAGGCCCCTCCACTGTCCTGCAGGCTGGCTGAGCAGGAGGGGAACTGCTGGGTGGCACCTGACCCACTCTTTGCCCACCTCTCTCCCCAGTTGGGTGGCCTATGAGCAGGCCAACATGCGTGGGGAGATGTTCATCCTGGAGAAGGGCGAGTACCCTCGCTGGGACACCTGGTCCAGCAGCTACCGGAGCGACTGCTTCATGTCCATGCGTCCCATCAAAATGGTGAGTGCTCGGGAGCAGAGAGCCCCAGTAGGGTCTGCCCAGGGTTGGGCTGTGCTGCTCGATGCCTCGCTGCAGCAAAGCTTCAGGGCTTCAGCTGCACTGCCCAGCACCCTCTCTCTGTCTTCCGCAGGAGGCTGAGGACCACAAAATCTCCCTCTACGAGTCTGCTGACTTCAAGGGCAACAAGATGGAAATCCAGGAGGACGACGTGCCCAGCCTCTGGGCTTATGGCTTCTGCGACCGCGTGGGCAGCGTGCAGGTGCCCAGTGGAACGTAAGCCAGGCTGCAGCAGCAGCTGCCCCGTGCCAGGCTCCCTGTCCTCCCCGACCCGCCGCTGCAGCTCTGAGCACCTGCACGGGCTCTCAGGCAGCCAGAAAGCACTGCATGGCTGGTTTTGGCGGTGTGGCTGTTTTTGGTGTGTGGCTGTTTTCGATGGTGTGGATGTTTCTGGTGGTGTGGCCCATCCCCCAGGGGTTGGTGCCCAGTGCAAGGAGGCCCTGCCTGGGGTAGCCGACCCCGCTCAGGTTCCCTGTGTTTGCTTTTCTCGCAGTTGGGTCGGGTACCAGTACCCTGGCTACAGAGGTTACCAGTACCTCTTTGAGACCGGAGACTTCCGACACTGGAACGAGTGGTCTGCCTTCCAGCCCCAGATCCAGTCCATCCGCCGCATCCGGGACATGCAGTGGGACCAGAAGGGCACCTTTGTCACCCCCGACGCGCCCTCCGACTGAGCGTGCCGCCTGCTAGCTACAAGTCCCGGGCCCCGTGGGGCACCCCCGCCTCCCCTCGCGCTCGCCTGCCCAGCACTTTCCTTGTACATTGCACATTCCCTGGATGTACTCTACCTTGTGAGGCAAATTAAAAAAACCAGAAGATTAGAACTGCTCGGGGGTCGGTGGTGCATGAACGCGGCTCCGCTTTCCCAGGCTGTGCCAGACTTGCGCTGGAACCGGGTGGGACACGGTGGAGGGTGGTTTTCGCAGGGAATGGGTCTCGTGCAGGATCTCCTCGTGCTGGGGCTGGAACACTGGGGACCCTCAGTGTGGGAGAAGGCGGTGGCAGAGGCTCTGCAGCCTGACTCCACCATCCGCCGTGGAGATGCTCTCAGCTGGGGGGCTCAGGGTACCCTGGGAGTGGTGGGACCAGGGCAGACTCCTGGCTCTGTCCACGCCTGCGGGATCGGGGGGCTGCGAGGCGTCCTGGGTCCCTGCCGGTGGGATCTACCCGGGCACTAATTAACAGCCGAAATTGCAGTCAATCAAAGACCAATTCACTTTCAAGGAGGTTTTCTTTTTCCCCTCGGACGCTGTCCCTCCCCTCCGGGCACTTCCTTGCGGCCTCATTCCCCCTTCCCATCCCTTTCCCTCCCGGCGGGGCATCTCGAGTGGCAATTCCCTGTGCTCCCACGCCGCTAATTAGCGACGGCGCTGATTAATTACAGCGATAGCAGTGACGGCAGCGCTGCCGGGCGCTGCACACAAGGCGGCACCGGGACCGGGGTGGAGACCGGGGGTAACGGTGAAGCCGCGGGCAGCGCGCAGCGGAGCGCTCCCGGGACCTCGCGGGGACGGCTGCGCGGCCACGGCCGGTACCGGCACGGGCAACAGCCCCGGCACGGGGACAGGGACGGGGACGGAGACGGGGACGGGGACGGGGACGGGGACGGGGACGGGCTCGGTCCCGGTCCCCCGGCGCCCCCCGGTGCCCGGCGCGCGCGGCGCACGCGCGGAGCG
>VZTF01006771.1:347594-397672 GCA_013397755.1 Cnemophilus loriae | reverse complement strand
CTCAGTTCACGAGTGGTGCTGGGTGCAGGGTGTTCAGGGCAGGATGCTCAGTGCTAAATTCACGAGTGGTGCTGGGTGCGGGGTGTTCAGGGCAGGATGCTCAGTGCTCAGTTCACGAGTGGTGCTGGGTACAGGGTGGTCAGTGCAGTGCAGGCTGTGCAGAGGGTGCCACAGGGTGCTCAGTGCACGGAACACAGTGCAGGATGCACGGCAGGTGGGACGAGGGGCTCAGCGCAGGGTGCTCCTTGTAGTTTTGTCCTCCCATTCTGCTCTTTGGCACATGGTTCCCTCTCCCTGCTCCCCTGGCACCCCTCTGGCAGCCCAGCACCAAGCCATGCCCCCATAACCTGAGCGCTGCCACACGCAGAGGCACCCATGGGCTGGGGCTGTCCACCTGTCCAGGTGTCCAGAGCTCAGCCAGGGTTGGGACTGCCCTCCTATACAAGGATGAGCGTGGTGGCCTGGGCAGGTGGGTGCCCAGTGAGAGGCTGCACCTGCAGGTCTCGAGCAGTGTCAGCCTCTGCTGAGGCTCGAGAGGTGTTGGCAGCACCGAGGTCAGGGTGGCTGTGGGATGTGGGTCTCTTGGCAGGGGGAGCAGCTGCGTTGGCACCTTGCAGCCCACCCAAAGCACTGGCACTCTCCTGGCAGTGCCCCTCTGTTACTCGGCTGTGCCCTGCATGGCAGGGATGTGACATCCACGCTCTGTCCATAGGAACCTCCAGTTCCTTGGGACTCGTGGCTGGAGTTGCTGGCACTGGTGTTCCCGGCACTACCAGCACCATGTCCCCAGGGCCGGCAGCATGAGCTGGGCTGCTCTCCTCTGCAGGCAGGGGATGGTTTGCATCACAGAGGCCTTTGCTCTGTCCCTCGCTGTGTTTGTTTGCATGCTCAGGCTCTGTCCAAAAATCATCTCACAGCTTGAAACCCCTTCAGCCTCCTCCCTCTGCCAGGCCCCGCCGGCTGCTTGGACTCTGTTTTGGGAGGCGAGTCTCCCCTCGGCACAGCCGTGCTGCTCCCTCATGCTCGGGCACTGAACAAGGGTGAGTGGGGAGATCCGAATGATTGGTGCTAACAGGTTTCCAGATTTGCCGTGTGTTTTGTGGGAATGCTGCAGTGTGCTCGTGGGGAGCTGTCAAGTGCCGACGCGGGCGCCTGCGAGCGGGGTTTGCCATCGTGTGCCGGTGGCAGCTGGTGCCCTGAGGCTGCTGCATGTGGCACGGGGAGAGCAGCTGTGCCACGGAGCCTGCAGGGATCCCAGGGTCTGCGCGGAGTCACACGGGGGTGGCAGCCCGGCATTTGGGGGACAGCAGCTGAACTGGGCACTGTGCAGGTCCACAGCAGCCAGCATTGGGGGGCTTCACTTCAGGGGCATGTGCCAGGCTGGGGCCTGGGGTCTCCGCAGCGCTTACCAGCATGGATAGGCTTGTGCCACCGCTGTCCTCTGCCTGGAGGTTTTACAAACTGTGTTAGTAATTTCTGTCGCTATTTTAAGGAGATTTTTCCAAAGGCAGTTTGCATTACGGATACACTGAGCCTTCGGGGATGTGTGGGATGGCAGGAGCACTGTTAAAACGCGGGGGCTGTCAAGAAGATTTTTGGAGAAAGAAAACAAACCCCCAGCAGGTGGTTTTATTTGGCACCGTACAGATGCGCCTTGTGATGAATTTGTGATGCCTTGAGGAACCTCAGCCTCGTGCCTTGGCCAAGCACGTTTCCCTCCAGATTCCACAGGCAGCGGGCACGCAGAACACGGGAGAAGCTTGCCCTGGTGTCGGCTGCCTGCTTTGGTTCACTCCGTTTCCCAAGCCTTTAGCGCCCTGTCTGCCTCCAGAATTCCAGCAGGAATTCTCTCAAAGAAATCCTCTCTCGAGGAGAACGATGCCTTTTTCCTCCCTTTTCATCCCCAGTCCGTGCTGTGGTTCCTCGCAGTGCGAGTGCTGGCAAGAGGATGGCCGGGGCTGGCCCTGCTGCAGGAGCCCCTTGTCCCCTCCCAGGGACAGCAAACAAGAGCAGCAGCGAGGGTTGCTCAACGAGCAGCGCTCGGAAGTGAAGCAAGAGGCTGCTTCCCACCGTGCATTCCCAGGCGGTGACCCCAGACTGAAACTGGGGGACTCTGAAGGGGCTGAAGCATCCAGGTGCTTCTCCACGGAGGAATGGCCACGGGCATGTTGGCTCGGGAGCCGCAGGCTGCCGTGCTGGGGCAGAGGAAGCTTTTCCAGCGCTCCTGTTCCTGCTCGGTGCTGGGAGGGATCCTGTGGTGTGAGCGGCTGTTGCTGGCAGTGGCTGAGCTACAAGGGGGGTGGGAAAGCAGCCACCATCCTCCCCTCCCCTCCTGGGCAGCTGTGCTCACAGCTGGCTGCGGGCCAGCATGGCTGAGTGGCACTCAGGGCATGGGCACCGTGCAGGGGAGGGACACTGAGCACAGGCCTCGGTGGCCCAGTGTTTGCAGAAGCAAGTGGCAGCACAGGAGGAGCAGGGCTCCCAGCTGGGCTCATGCAGACAGGAAGGCGCTCGGATGTGCCGTGCGGGGTGGTTTGGCTGACGAGGCAGCAGTGGCGCAGGCTCAGAAGGACCTGGTTCCGTTTGTTCCATCAATGGTTTCACAAGGGCTTCTCCTGTGCCAGGGCTTGCGGGGGGAGTCATTGCCCGTCCTCACTGGGGCTAGGAGTGGGAGGCCACGAACTCACACATTGCTGATGTGGGTGCTGGTGCTTCCCAAAGTTTCTGGCTTTGTGGAGACACCAAATGCTTGCCGTTATGGCATCCGTTGTGCTGAGCATGGCTGGGCTTTGCTGGAGATCCTGGAGTTGGTCCGTGCTCAGGACTGTGTTCCTGAGGGAGCTGCAGGAAACAGGACAAGAACGAGCAGAGGAGCTGGGGAAGATGAGGGAGTGCAGCGGTGTCCCCTCTCTCCTCCCTGCCTGCAGGGTGAGCAGTGGCACCTCCGTCTTTGCTGCCCTGCCCTGCCCTGCCCTCAGGCAGTGCCTCCAGCCCCAGGTCTGCTGCTGCTGCTGCTGCTGCTGCTGCTGCTGCCTCTGCATGGGGAAATAAAACACTTTGATTTTGTTTCTTAAGCAAATTTGAGGTTTTGGGGTTTGTCTTGCAGAAACAACTTTTTATTTGCAGATCCTGATCTTTGTGCGTGCAAGAATGGAGCTTGTTGAGACTTAGGGTTTGGCGTGTGGATTGGGAAAATATTTTTTGAAGATACTTAGTGTTTTTTCTAGCAGTTCCTCTGACTTCTCTTTCTCTCTGTTGTATGGCAGGCTCTGACCACCCACATTCCTGCAGGGAATATTTGTGCAGTTTTGTGAGGGAAGAGCTGTGTTTGCATCAAGTGTGGTGAGTGAACACGGGGTCTGCAACCCTCGGCTCCCCTCGCTGTGTGCCCTTCTCCCATGGGGATCCCCAGGACGAGGATCCTGGACGAGGACGAGGGGTGGGAGTTGGAGGGACCTGGTCAGAGGCGTGGAGAGGAATCATAGAATCATCACAGAATCATGGAATGGTTTGGGTTGGACGGGATCTTAACGATCTTCTAGTTCCACCCCTCTTCCATGGGCAGGGACACCTTCCTCTGGACCGGATTGTTAACAGCTCCATCCAGCCTGGCCTTGGACACTTCCAGGGATGGGGCAGGCACAGCTTCCCTGGGCAGGAGGAGCTGGGGGAGAGCACAGTGCTTTCCCAGAGCCCCATCTTCCAGCAGGACAGTGGAGTCACTGGTCAGGGCACAAGGGGAGCCGACGTGGAAGTGTCACCGTCAGTGGCACCTGTGCTGGCTTTGCCTTTGTCCCCCCCGAGGCAGTGACCGCAGAGTAATTAAGGAAGGGCTAAGCTCTGTGGCTTAATTAAAAGTCAGGAGCTCCCTCTGAAGTGCAGAGCTCGTGTCCCGTTTCAGCACAAGCCTGACGTGCCGGAGCCTTGCTGCGTTGCGGGGACACGGTGCCAGGTGCTGGGGAGTGCGTAGGTGCCTCCACCCCTGTCTCCTGCCGGCAGCTTTCCCCTTGGGCATTCCATAATTAATCGGCCACTCTGAGCTGAAGGCCGTTGGCCCTGCGAGGTTGGCAGGATGGATGCCGAGGTTTCCATCTCTGGACGATAAAATGCCGTCGCCATGCTTGGAACGAGGGATGGGCGGAGGGGAGTTACTGTAAATTGGTGGGATTTTTATTGTTTGAGGAACACTGCAGCATTGAGCAGGATAATAAATTGTTTTGCTAATCATAACAGCCTTGAGGCGATAAACCAGCAGTTTGTTTGTGCTGTGAAATGTCTGGGGATTCTCTGCTGATGTGATTTAGAGCCTGTTGGAGCCGGCTGGCACACAGTGCCCGTATCCCTGGCTGAGCTCTCTGGGATGCAGGGCAGGGATGCTGGGCTGGAATGGGTGGTGTGGCTCAGGGCTCCCACCTTGCAGGCTTTTCCGAGCCACAAAGCCAGTGTCTGAAGGTGGCACACGCTGCCTTAATCCTTGGGGCAGCAGTTTCTGCTGGTTTATTTTTCTAGATACTCAGCAGTGAGAATAAATTCCCCTTTGCCGCCTGAGCCTATTGAGTGCTAAGATGCAGCTGGAGCAGCCTCCGTGTGGTTTGGGTGCTGAAGTGGCTGCTTGAACACTCATCCCTGAACTCTTGACCGTTAGTTTTTGCGGGGATGATGGCAGTGGTGCAAGTGTGAACCACAGGGCTATCAGTGCTGTTTGGGGATTTTCCAAGGGACGCAGAACTCCAAAGTGCTCCAGACCCCAGGTGCTTTTGCTGGGCTTGGTTGGGTTTTCACTGGGATTGGCCTCTGTTCCAGTGTATGCCCTGGGTTCATGACCTGCAGTGCAGCTTCAGTTTTAGTCAGCAAACCCATCCTGCTTTCAGTGGTGCCGCTCTCGCCACGTGGTGGCTGACAGCAGCTTCTTTTTTGTTGTGGGGTTTTTTTTGAGTGCTGCAGCTTCATTTTCATATCTTCTCTCCGAGGCTCAGAGCCGTGGGTCACCTGCAGCAGAGGTACGTGCAGAGCCCCTGTCCCGCCATTGGGGTCGGTGGGTTGGACCCTGTTCCCACTGTCCTGTGGGATCGATCCCGGTCCGTGCAGTGCTGGGGTGGAGGAGCACGAGCTGGGGGTCGTGCAACAGGGCTGACGCTGCACTTGGTGACTGCAGCCACCCCCGCGGTGCCTCTGTGGGCTCCTGGTGGAGATTGAGGCTGGCTCCATGCTCCATGCCCCGTGTTCCATGCTCCATGCTCACTGCATTCTGGTCCTGCTGAAAGAGATACTTGGGAAGTGTTTGGAAATTTGCCGTACAAGTTGCCAGCAGGAGCATCCAGGAGGAGCAGAGCTGCCATCAGCAGTGCCAGCATTGGACTGAGGTCAGGTTGAGATGAAGCAGTGGCCCTCAGGCAAGCTGTGTTTATTTTTGTAAACGAACTGGAGACTATCAATTCAGTAATTAAATATTGCTGATTTGTAAAGATGTGAGTTGGATATATTGGGACATTTCTTGCTGACCACAGTTTCTGCTGCTGTTCCGCCACAAGGGCGCCTGCAGATCCTCATCGTTTTATTAAGCACCAACAAATTGAGCTCAAATTTTCCAGGCCACACCTACGTCTCTTGGGGAGGCTGCACTTAATGACAATCATTTCTGGGAATGGTTTAAAGAAAAATGCGGCTTTTGATCATATGAGACTTCTTGTAGAAGCTGGTTTTGTGGTTGTTTGTAACACTTTAACAAATGGTGTTTCCTCACTGCCGAGGGTGCTGTGCTGGCACAGGGGCTGTTCCGGAGGTGGTTTTTACTGGTTCCCAGGACAGGTGCTGAGGTCAGGGGTTTCACTCGGGGGTTTTGGTCAGGGTTTCGGTCGGAGCTGTTGTTGGAGCCCAGCTGGCGGTGACGCCCTGCACAGCATCAGGAAGGAAGTCACAAACAAGTGCGTGTCCGTGTGTCTGTCCGTGTGTCTGTGCGCGGGCAGGAGCTGGAGCCATTTCCGGAGTGGGGTAACTCAGGTGGGCTGTTAAAGCACCTTTGTCCCTGCACCTCAGCGCTCATGGCACTGCAGAAGTGCATCCAGGGATGCAGCTGCTGCTCTGTGGAGCTGCAGCCTGGTCTGGAGCTGGAATCCCGCAGTCCACGGAGGCCAGGCTGAGCAGGAAGCCTCGCAGGGAAGCACCGGCACTGCGGATAAGCCCTTGTAGAGTTCATGCTGGGTGGAGCTTCCCTCTGTTTTCTCGTTAGTGCTGAGGCGGAGGGGCCAGTGACACTCGATGGCAGGAGAGGAGATTCGGGTGGCTGGAATAGCCATTAGTGTCACTACTGGAAATGTTCTCAGGAACATCCTCTGAGGCTGGGACCTGCTGTGCAGCCAGAGGGAGCTGACTGGGAAGGGCCCAGCAGCAGTGGCCCCATGATGGTCCCATGTCTGTGCTGTGATCCTGGGAGCAGAGTGACATCCCGTGATCCCGCTGGGTCCTGGCCCCTCGGGGTGCTCTGCTGCAGCTCCGTGTCCTGGACTGTCCTCAGGGTGCTCTGTGCTTGCAGGACGGCTTTGGCCAAGACTGCTGGGCTCCTTGGCATGGAGCAGTCCTTGTGGGTGCAGGTGCTGTGTCCTTGTGGGAAACCCGGTGTCCAGGGGTTTGGTTCCCAGCCTGGAGGGATTTCCATGCTGTGAGGGGCCGGTGCTGCTGCCTTGGCAGATGGTGAGGCTGGAGAGAGCTTTGTTCCTTGGGCTGGAGCTGGGAAGTCCTGCCAGGCCTGCAGGTCCTCTGGGCTTCTGTCTCCTTTCACTGCCACTGATTTGGGAGCTCTGGTCATAGTCTGACTTGTGCTTGATTTCAGCATTTGCAGCAGGCGAGTCTGGAGCTGCTTTCTCTGGTCAAGGCTGTTGTGCCGGTCGGTGTGTGCTGGAATTGTGCCCAGTTGGATCATCATCCCCTGGGCTTTAAACATCCTGGCTGCTCGGGTCCCTCTGAGGCCTCTCCCTTCCAGGAGGCTGCATTTCCTAAAAGAGGAGCTGCCCTGCTGCTTCCATCTGTGTGTCTTGGCTTGGCTGTGCTCTGTGAACAGTGCTGGTGTCTCAGGGCAGATGTGCCAAGTCCAGCTGCCAGCACTGACCATGAGCTGGGACCACCAGGACCGCCTTTCCCTGGGGCTCGGAGGAGGCTGTGGGCAGGAGGGGAAGTTGCTGAGGAGGAGAGCAGATGTGTGTGCTAAATAAACAAATCAACACTGTGGCTTCTCTTCCTCACCAGGTGTTTTGGTGGCCAGGGGTTCAGCATGAAGCTCTGCTAGCAGCACGATGACCTTACGGGGGGAAGGTAAGAGCAAGCAGTGGATGTGCCAGAGCACTTGGTTCCCCTGGGATGCTGAGTGGCTGCTGCACATCTGTCCGATGACGCTGCACGTCTGTCCACACCACCACTGGTGCCCCATTAATACTGTGTTGCTTTCACAAGCTGGCAGGACACAGTGTAAGCCTTGTTCATGCTCAAGCCCCATCAGAATGGGAAGAGGGAAGGCTTGCTGCCTGTAGGACCTCTTGTCACTCTGCTGTCACTTCCCCACTGGTTCCCATCTTCCCTCACGTTCTAGGTGCCAGTGTTGCTCTGATGCTGGCCAGGGACAGAGCCCCTGGCCCTGGGTCACATCGCGGTCCTGCTGTGTCCGAGCTGCACTCAGGGACTTCAGGATTACTGCTGGCACTTTGATTTCTGCTCCCATGTCACCATTCCCTGCCATGACGTGCCAGAGTAGCCCCTGAGAGCTCCCTAATTCCTGCTGGAGTGGGAAGCTCTCAGAGCCAGCTTGGGCATCTGAAGGGGTGTTGTCTCTGGAAGGGCTGTCTCTGCTCAGACAGCCCTGCACCTAATTACACCGTGATTCCAGCACAGTGTCTGCTGGGGAGGAAATGACCCATCCCTCTTCCCTCACAGACTAACGAGCAGCATAAATTTTAGGAAATTCTCAGTGGAGAATTGCACAAAAGGGCTGAGAACCAGCTGGGCTGTTTGCGGTTGCCCCTGGCCTGTGGCCAGACACGCTCTGGAGGTTGTTCAGCCCTCCCAGCACACTGGGGTGATCCCAGGGTGATCCCAATGGAGAACTTTGCCCCATTCCAGCCCTCCTGGTGCCGGGGGCTGCCGTGCAGGGTCAGAGTCAGAGTCCAGAGCTCAGCTTCAGTAGGGAGAAGCCGTGCTCCTGTGTGCACCTGCCTTTCCCAGTCCCCACACGCAGTGAGAGCTTCCCCACGCTGGTGGCATTGGGTGAGAGCAGTGGGGGCTGTGTCCCTGCCTGCTGGACAGGCAGGATGGTCCCCAGGGACACACAGAATCCCAGGATCATTCAGATTGGAAAAGCCCTCCCAGACCATCCAGCCTGAGTCCAACCTGTGCCTGATCCCCACCTTGTCACCCAGCCCAGAGCACTGAGTGCCATGTTCAGTCATTCCATGGATACCTTCAGAGATGGGGACTCCACCACCTCCCTGGGCAGCCCCTTCCAATGCCTGACCACTCTTTCCATGAGGAAATTCCTTCTGATGTCTGACCTGAACCTCCCGTGGCACAGCTGGCAGCCCCAGCCGCCCTCCCATCGCACACAACATGAGAGTCCCTTTGTTCCCTCCGAGTTGCTGGAGCATCTCGGTGGGAACTGCTCCCTGTCAGCTGGTTCTCCTGGAGAACAGAGCACTTCTGTGCTCCAGCCTCCTTTCATGCTGCAGCCTTTGCTGCTAATTAGCCTGTCTTGGTCTGCATCACCCTAATTATTCCAGTTGGCCCTAAATCCTGCCTGCTCCTCTGCCATCCATTGAAATGGGTCTTGTGGCATTTGCAATTATTTTGGGGTGAACATTTGAATATATTTACATGACTGAAACAGATGAAGAGAGCAGGAAGGAGCAGCACTTGTCTTGTTAATGGCTCTGACTCTGCTTGGTGCTGCAAAAATGCCAGAGCTGTTGGGTGTCCCTCTGATCTACATCCCAGCAAATCCACCCACTTTATCTCGTACCTGGGGATGCAGTTGAGGCTGTTTAGCTTTGGTATGTTACCAAGCAGCTGGTCAGGGTGGACCAGGGAGTAAAGAGCCACAAAAATAGTTTGGTGATGATGTTGCTGTGCTCGTGGGCTGGAGAAGGGCATCCCTGGGCTGGCACAGAGGCACTGCCTGGGCGGGAGTGGATAAAAGCCTGGGAGCAGTCCGGGATGGTGGAGTGGGATGTCAGGGGCTGTAAGGGGGGAGCAGAGCGAGTCCCTGAGTGCCTGGCAGGAGGGGCAGGAGCAGGGAAGCTGCCCAACCACAGGCTCTCTCCTGCCTGCTCCCTGCTCCGCATGGGCTGCTGCACAGTGTGTTCCTTCATGGAGAGGAGAAATCGCTTTTCTGGAGCAGTTCTTTGGCCTGTCAGCAAAACATAATCCATGGACGGCCCGTTCCTTCCACTCCATTCAGCTCCTGCCCTAGCCACATAATCACAAAGAACTGGAAATCCCGGGGTGAGCCCAGGGGAGGATTGCAAAACCTGCACTCACAACTGGGGCGGACGGGGGGGAGGGGGTGGGAAGCGGTGCCAGCATTCCCCGGAGTCCCTCCGGGCACGCAGCGGAGCTGGGCACTCGCAGAGGCTGCAGCCTTCCTCCTGGATCTCCTACCGAGCCGTGGAAAACCCCAAAAGGTCTCGGTGCCTGATGAGGTTTCAAGGATTTCTCTGTCAGGTCAGTCTCCGAGGCAGGGCAGAGCGGTGAACGCTGCGTGTGGCTGTTCACTCTCAGATGGTTAAATTTCTCAGTGTTTCATTCTAACGGTTTCTCCTGACTCAGACTCTTGAAGCTGGCATGAGAGGCTTTTGGTTTTCTCTTATTTCAGCTTCCCCCTCCCCTGTGACCACAGGGTTAAGCTAAACAAAATGTAGGGAGGATGCAGGTGGCTGAGAGGTGAGCAGTGCTGGAATGCTGACTTGGGTTTGGGAGGAATAACCCCACCGAGGGTCTGGGCTTCATCTGGGATGGAACAGGCTCTCTGTAAAGATTTTGTTTTAAGGAGTCCCTGAGCATACAGGGCCTCTCCTCTCCAAAATGTTCCTGGAGCTTTGCTCCAGCTGTAACCCTGTTTTTCTGGGAGCACAAACACTGCGGAAATTATCTCTTTGGGTGTGCACTGAGGCAGACCTTAATTACCTGCTGGGTGTAAGGCACCAAGCCTGGGAGGTGCTGATAAGTGAAGGAGGTGATGAAATCCTGGGATGGTGTCAGCATCCCACCGGAGCAGGGCTGGCCCCACTGCTCTGACCGTGCTGTTCTCTTGCAGATGCCCGTGGGGTTGGACACTCGCTAGTGGAGAGCTGAAGCCCCCAGCCTGTGCCCAGGAGAGCAGGATGCGGGTCACCATGCGCAGGGTGCTGCTGCTGGTGGGCTCGGTGGCGGCCCTGATGGTGACCCTGCACCTCGGGCAGCAGGTCCTGGAGTGCCAGCAGGTCCTGAGCGAGAGGAGGCACAGGCTGATGAGGCCCGAGAACGAGGAGCTGGTCATGGTGGACGCCAACCACATGGAGTACCGCTACAGCAAGGACATGCCCCTGATCTTCATCGGCGGCGTCCCCCGCAGCGGCACCACGCTGATGAGGGCCATGCTGGACGCCCACCCCGAGGTGCGCTGCGGGGAGGAGACCCGCATCATCCCCCGCGTGCTGGCCATGCGCCAGGCCTGGTCCAAGTCCGGCCGCGAGAAGATGCGCCTGGACGAGGCGGGGGTGACGGACCAGGTGCTGGACGCAGCCATGCAGGCCTTCATCCTGGAAGTGATCGCCAAGCACGGCGAGCCCGCCAGGTACCTGTGCAACAAGGACCCCTTCACGCTCAAGTCCTCCGTGTACCTGTCACGGCTGTTCCCCAACTCCAAGTTCCTGCTGATGGTGCGGGACGGGCGCGCCTCGGTGCACTCCATGATCACGCGCAAGGTGACGATCGCCGGCTTCGACCTGAACAGCTACCGGGACTGCCTGACCAAGTGGAACAAGGCCATCGAGGTGATGTATTCCCAGTGCCTGGAGATCGGCCGCGCCCGCTGCCTGCCCGTCTACTACGAGCAGCTGGTGCTGCACCCTGAGCAGTCCATGCACAACATCATGAGGTTCCTGGACATCTCCTGGAGCGACACGGTGCTGCACCACGAGGAGCTCATCGGGAAGCCTGGCGGGGTGTCCCTTTCCAAGTGAGTCTCGGCTCCTTCCTCAGCTTTTCAAGGAGTATTTTCATTACACAAGGCAGTCAAGGCTAAAACGGGGGACAGAGCTGCGTTGCTGGTGTTTGTGCGTGATTTTGGGGGAGGATGGACAGCACGTTGTACTGCAGTGGGGTTTGTGTTCCTGGGTAAGAGATGGCTTTAATGCTCCCAATCTGTTGTACTCCACAGAACAGCTTGTCAAGCAAGGATTTCAGGAGCAGGTGACTGTTTAATCTCTCTTGACGCTGCAGAAATTATTTCAGTCTCTAATTTGCAAAGAACTGCTTGCTCTGAAACGTGAGCTCTTTAATGCCTCTTTCTCCACCCGTCCTCAGATGTTTCCTTGGTGCGATTAGTTGTGCTGCTAATGATGATGAGCTGCAGTTCTTGCAGGTCTGGGGCTGGTATTGCAGAATAAAAGCAATACCTGCTCGCTGGAGGCACACCCAGGACTCCCTCCTGGCATCTCTGTGTGCGGGGGGTGTTTACTTTCTCCCGCTTTCTTTTCCTCTTTTAATGCTGTTTCTTTTCTAAATGGAGGCTTAAGTCAGGCTTAGCAAAATTTAATCAGCCATGTAAGGGAATTATCCAAGTCTCCGTATCAGTTGCTGGTGCCCTGGTGATGAGGGCACAGGAGCCACGGGGGATGTGCAGCTGCTCCGGTTTTCCGGGATGCCCCGGGAATGCAGCCTGCTCTGCTTCCCTGTTTGCTCAGAGTAAATTGGTCCAGGTTGCTTAGATGACGTTTTGAATATTCAAAGGGGTCACAGGGTGTACCTGTGCCACAGCCCACACATCTTACATCGTTTTCCTGTGATAAGCGGAGGTGTCCTGCTAAAACCACCTGTCCCAGTGCAGGATGGATCCCTCCTGTAGGAAAAGAGGAAACAGCCTCAAGTTGTGCCAGAGGAGGTTTAGGTTGGATATTAGGGAAAATTCCTTCCCTGAAAGGGTAATCAAGCATTGGAACAGGACAATGATAGAGTCACCATCCCTGAAGGGATTTAAAAGCTGTGTGGAAGTGGCACCTGGGAACATGGGTCAGTGGTGGCCTCAGCAGTGCTGGGGGAATGGTTGGACTCATTGGTCTTAGAGGGCTTTTCCAGCCTTAATGATTCCATGATTCTAAACAGTAGGACCCAGCCTCTGGGGCTGTGGAACCCCCTGCCAGGGTCTGCTTCCCCGGAGCAGGGCTGTGAGGGGACAGGGCTGCCCTGCTGTGCCCCACCCTGGCTCTGCCCCAGGTGGCCCTGGCAGGTGATGAGTGTTTGCTCTGCATGGAAGTGACACGGGAGCCGTTCAGCCTGGAGAAGAGGAGGTTGTGTGGAGACCTCACAGCACCTTTCAGTACCTGAAGGGAAGCCAAAGAGGGACTTTTCATCAGGAACTGGAGTGCCAGGACAAGGGGGAAAGGGTTCAAACTTAAGGGGAGAAAATTTAGGTGAGATACACAGAAGAAATTCTTCCCTGTGAGGGTGGTGAGACCCTGGCAGAGGTTGCTCAGAGAAGCTGTGGCTGCCCCATACCTGGAAGTGCCCAAGGTCAGGTTGGTCAGGACTTAGAGCAACCTGGGATAGTGGGAGGTATCCCAGCCCATGGCAGGGAGTGGAACAGGATGGGATTTAAGGTCCCATCCTGTGATTCTCTGTGGAGGTGGCAGCAAGTTCTGTGTGAGCCCAGCACGTGCGTGAAATCCAACCATTGTGTCTTTTGTTTTTTTCATTTATTTTCCCCAGGATAGAAAGGTCAACAGACCAGGTGATCAAGCCAGTGAACATGGAGGCGTTATCCAAATGGATCGGGCACATCCCGGGGGATGTGCTGCAGGACATGGCCCACATCGCCCCCATGCTCGCCAGGCTCGGCTACGACCCCTACGCCAACCCCCCCAACTACGGCCACCCCGACCCCCTGGTTGTCAACAACACACACAGAGTGAGTGGCACTGCCATGGGGGGGACAGGCCAGGGGCTCACGGAGCCCTCCGGAGCAAGGGAAGCTCCTGAACCAGATTGGGAAAGAGCAGGGGGGGAGACAGACTCACACAGGGAAAACAGAACCACAGAATCACAGAATTCCAGAGTCACTAGGGTTGGAAAAGCCCTCCCAAGAAGCATCGAGTCCAACCTGTGCCTGATCCCCACCTTGTCACCAGCCCAGAGCACTGAGTGCCATGTCCAGGCCCCTCCAGGGATGGGGACTCCAAACCTCCTCGGGCAGCCCCTTCCAAGGCTTGACTACCCTTTCCATGAGGAAATTCCTCCTGATGTCCAATCTGACCCTCCCCCGGCACAGCTTGAGGCCGTTCCTTCTCATCCTGTCCCTGTTCCCTGAGACCAGAGCCCAACCCCCCCCGGCTGCCCCCTCCTGTCAGGGAGTTGTGCAGAGCCACAGGGTCCCCCCTGAACCCCCTTTTCTCCAGGCTGAGCCCCTTTCCCAGCTCCCTCAGCCGCTCCTGGGGCTCCAGACCCTTCCCCAGCTCCGTTCCCTTCCCTGGACACGCTCCAGCCCCTCAATGTCTGTCCCGGAGAGAGGGGCACAGAGCAGGACAGAGCACTCGAGATGCAGCCGTTTCCCTGGGAAGGTTGGGAATGTCTGGCAGCAGTGACCCAGAGGTGATTCCAGCCCCACTCCTGAGCCACTGCCCCAGGAGGTCACTCCAGGTTCTCTTTCCCACAGGTTTTAAAGGGGGATTATAAAACACCGGCCAATCTCAAAGGTCACCTGCAGGTAAGAATCAGGCGTACCCTGAGGGTTTGGGGGTTTGGGTTACACCAGGGTGCCTGGTGCCTGCTCCCTTCCCTGGGGAATGCTGGCTCAGAGCTGACCCTTTTCTTTTGGGGCTCTTCCAGGTGACTCAGAACACGACGTCATCTCACTAAGAAAATTAATGATTTCCAGGTAAGACGCTGTTTACTTAATTCTGGGATTTGGGCAAATCCGCCTGCGTAGCTCCAGGACTGGCACTTGGTTTGTGTGATTTCTGTGGATCAGCTGGGGCTCCAGGCGCGCTCCTGGTGCCAGGGATCCTTCACAGCGGCCTCAAATCTTCCCAACAATGCTGCTGTGTGGGACCATTTGTCAGGAATTCTTTTCCTGAGCTCTGGGAACAGGATTAAAGCTGCAAAATGAAACTCAGCCGCTCGGGAGGGTTATTGCAGCCCGTCCCCGCGGGCAGCACGGACACATGGAATGTGTGGATGAGCTGTGCTGCTCCCCAGCTGCTTCCAAGGACGTGCCGTGGACCTGAGGAAGGGGATAGAAAACAAAGGAAAACATGATGGAAAACAAAGCTGCTGCCTTGGGCTTCTGCTCCAGAGACAACTGTTGATGTGTTGGATGTTCTTCCTTCGTGCTAAAGCATAAAATGTCATTCTTGGTACCAAAACTGATCCTTTAAGAGCAAGTTTCTGGGTACAAGCAGATGCTTGGGCTAGAAAAAGATCAGAAACACTGAGGGAAGATCAGGAATTGTGTGTCCACTGTCTTGGGCTGGGAATTGGTTCCTTTTTGGCCATTTTTTGTGTCACAGGGGCTTTAAACCCTCAGTCGGGCATTGCTGTGCTGGTCTGAGGGGATCCTGCCCCTGAGGGGATCTTGCCTCTGAAGGAATCCTGCTCCCAAAGGGATCGTGCCCCTGAAGGGATCCTGCTCCTAAAGGGATCATGCCCCTGAGGGAATCCTGTCCCCAAAGGGATCCTGCTCCCAAAGGGATTGTGCCCCTGAGGGGATCCTGCTCTTTAGGGGATCCTGCTCCCAAAGGGATTGTGCCCCTGAGGGGATCCTGCTCCCAAAGGGATCCTGCTCCTTGGGGGATCCTGCCCCTGAGGGGATCCTGCCCCTGAGGAGATCCTGCCCCTGAGGGGATCTTGCGCCTGAGGCTCTGTGTTTTGTCTCTTCCAGAACGCTGCCGATGGCCTGTTGTTGCCCGAGAAGGAAGAGTGTGCAGTGGGCCCATGGAAATCGGTTCTCCAAGCATATTGCTTGCTCCTACTGTTGCCAAATGACTGCGCTCCAGGAATGTATTTGCATTTATTTGCAAAGGCCAAACGTGCTCCACGGCGGGACCGTCCCCGGCCTCTCCCAGCGCTGCGTGGGGAATGCAGCTGTGGAAATCCGGACTCGGGGGGGGCCGGGAGGAGATTCCCTGTGCCGTGGCTGGAGGACTCCTTACATCGCGGTTGTGTCTCGTGATCTGTTCCCCGTTCCTGGGGTCGGGAACAGCCCTCCCATCCCTGCTGTTCCCAATTCCCAGGGTCAGGAACAGCCCCCTGGCCCTGCAGAGCCTTTGTGGTGCGTGTGCCCCCACCCAACCCCCTTCCCGACCCTGCAGAGGCTATTGCAGAGTTAATATATGCCCCCCCCCCTCACCCCCGGTGTCGGACACCATTAAAGTGTTGATTTGATATTTAATATTTTAATATTTAATCGCGCGGGCTCCGCCTTCTGTGCTCCGCCGGGCCACAGGGCGGCGCTGCCTGCGCGGCCGCTCCGCCCCTGGCGACTCTATGGTTTTGGGGGAGCGGGGGGCTTACGCGCTACCGGAAGCGGGCCGGAAGTGGATGGGGCTCTTCCGGTTTGGCGGCGCGGCCGGGGCCGGTTCTGGGGTCCCTGAGCGGGCCGGGGGTAACGGCGGTGCCGGGTCAGGAGTTCCTGAGCGCGTCAGGGGTGCCTGAGCGGGCCGGGGGTAACGGCGGTGCCGGGTCAGGAGTTCCTGAGCGCGTCAGGGGTGCCTGAGCGGGCCGGGGGTCTCGGGTCAGGAGTCCCTGAGCGGGCCGGGGGATCCCGGCGGCGCGACGATGTCGATGTCGCACCTGTACGGCACGGACGGAGACGATGGCGTGGAGATGGAGAGCTTCGAGGTGTCGGACTGGGACCTGCAGAACGAATTCAACCCGCACCGACAGCGGCACCGCCAGACCAAGGAGGAGGCGACCTACGGCGTTTGGGCCGAGCGCGACTCGGACGAGGAGCGGCCCAGCTTCGGCGGGAAGCGGTACGGCCGGGCTGGGCCCGGGGCCGGGCTGGGCCCGCTCATGGGGCTGCAGAACGCGGGGCTGCCCCGGCCGCGGAGCTCTTCCGTTCCCTGCAGCTTCTCCCCGTTCCCTGCAGCTTCCCCCTGTTCCCTGGGCCTTTCCCGGCTGTGGACACCCACCCGAGCAGCCCATCCCGGGCCGGGGCTGCCCTCGGGACCCCCTCACCTGTAGATTTTCCCCGTGCTCGCTCCCTGCAGCGCGGGGGGAAGGATGGGGATTGCCTGGCAAAAGCAGCATTAAACAGCTCGACAGCCTTTCATATCCTATTTTGGGGAGGGGGTGTAAGGCACAGCAGCCCCCAGGCTCCGGCAGGAATGTGCCCTGGAGCAGAATTCCCTCCCGTTTTGCAGCTCCAGGGATTACTCGGCCCCCGTGAGCTTCGTCAGTGCTGGGCTGAGGAAGGCGGCGGCCGAGGAGCTCTCGGACGAGGACTCGGATGACGATGAGAAGCCTGCGAAGCAGGAGGAGATTCCCAAAGAGTTTGTGCCCAAGAAGTTAAAGACAGTGAGTTCTCCAGGGAATTTACTGTTCTCTGTTTTGTATTCATGAAACTCAGGCTGTGGTCGAGGGCAATGAAAGTCTAATAGAGCACTGAAAAAGGGAGAAATAATTAAACCAGGGACCCAAATGTGTCGTTAAGGGAGGTGTCTGCTCTGGATTTTGTATCATTGATACAAACACATTGATAAAACAAAAATCAGAATAATAAATCGTTGATACAACTGTACATTGATATAGTGATTGTGTGTCCTTGGGAATCAGTCCTTTCATTTTTCTCAATATTCCCTTTGGTCAGTGGAGGATTTAGGAAGAGAATTCCTGTGGTTTCCCGCCTTTCAGAGACCTTTTATTTTTCTGCTTTCACAGAATGGACAAGTCCAGGCATGTTATAGATTAAAAATCAAACTCTTATTTTGAGTTAAAACCAGAAAGAATCGGGAATCAGCTTCAGCTAAAACCGATGGTAGAGCCTGAGAACTGTCCGGTTGTCAGCCTGAGTTTTTCAGGACTTTCCTTTGCCATTTGAGGAATTTCAGGAAGCTCCTTAGGTGCTTCATGGATGCACAAGCAAGGTTCCAGTGAGCTGGGCAGTGTGGGGACAGCAGAATCACTTCTGGGAAGACCCTTCTGAGGGGGGTTTTGCACACTTTGGTTCCTTGAAGCCTCAGGGCTGCTGCAGGTTTTGTGTGCTTGTTTTTGGCAGGGTGGAAATTTCAAGCCCAGCCAGAAAGGCTTTGCAGGGGGCTCCAAGTCCTTCGTGGATTTTGGCAGCTGGGAGAGACACACTAAAGGAATTGGGCAGAAGCTTCTCCAGAAGATGGGATATGTCCCTGGAAGGGGTCTTGGGAAGAATGCTCAAGGTACTGTCAGTGTGTTTGGTGGTTTATTGTTAACTGGGGATTTGGAGGAGAGATTGGATTCCTTAAGGAACTGCCAGCCCCAGGTGGCTTAAACTTCCTTCTTGTTTTCCTGCCAGCGATCTGGGTCCCGTGGTGAGAGTCAGGGGTGTTCAAACTGGCCTGTTGTGGTCGTTTGCTCCTCTGGGTATTTTGCAAGAGAAAAAGAGCAAGAAAAAAGACAGTAAATTCCGAAGTTGGTCATCCCGCAGAAAAGGAGATGCTGTTTTATGTGGCAGGATAAAAAGGCAGTGAAATGTGGTTGGGAGTGATGCTGTGCTTTGGCAGTTTGGTGTGTGCTGGGGTGAAGTGATTTTATGGGGAATTGGTGATGTTGGAAGTACCACAGTGCTGGAGGCAGTGCCAGGGAGGGTGTTGGTGCTGATCTGGTAACTCATAGGGAAAGCCTGGCTGTTCTACTCTCTCCCAGCACACAAACTGCTCCTCCTGACCCCGTTCCCATCCTGCCAGGTATCATCAATCCCATCGAGGCCAAGCAGAGGAAAGGCAAAGGTGCTGTGGGTGCTTATGGCTCCGAGAGGACCACGCAGTCCTTGCAGGACTTCCCTGTGGCAGACTCAGAAGAGGAAGCTGAGGAGGTATTTCTGTGGTTCTCGCTGTTTCCCTGCTGTGCTCTGTGTACAGAATTCAGTTCTCTTTAGTTTCTGTATCAGAGAAAACGGTTTGGGCTCATTTTAGATGAGAAGCCAAACACAGAGTGGGTTGATTTCATTTAGGCACATCTTTTTTGTCACTGTAATGTTCTTTGTTGTTTCTGGCTCACTTTATTTCAGTAGCTTTGCCAGAATCTCTCCTTTGAAGAGTCCTTCTCATAAATAGTCTATGTCTTTTGTTTAAATAAAAAAAAGACCAGGAACATCCTGTTCACTTAATCCGTAGGGTGGGCGACTGGCCCACAGCATCCGAGCTGGTTTGGCATGAGCTTTACCAGTTCCCAGTTATTTTCTGTAAAAATTCCTCATTGATCTGGTGGTTATTTTCCTCTAAAAAGAGGCAGATTCGGGGTGTGACAAAGAGCAGCCACCACAACTCTGCGGTTTTTGTCCAGGAATTTCAGAAGGAGCTCAGCCAGTGGCGGAAGGACCCGAACGGAGGCAAGAAAAAGCCCAAGTACAGTTACAAGACAGTGGAAGAGCTGAAAGCCAAAGGCAGGATCAGCAAGAAGCTTGCAGCCCCTCAGAAGGAGCTGTCCCAGGTCAAGGTGAGGTTGATAAGCCAAGAGGTGACCCCTGAGGAGCGGTTTGGGCCCTTTGGTGTCACCAGCACATTTTAGCCACTGGTAACCTCAGTAAAGCCAGTCCTAGGAGCTGCCTGTGCAGCCTCATGGAACTCATCCCTGAGCCACATGTAACAGCCCTGTGTCACCTGGACATGGTGACAAAGGAGATTAAATGTGAGCGTGTGGGGGGGGTTAATTGCAGTTTAATTGTTTCATGTTTGTTGTAATCAACTGTGCTTCTGAAAGCACAGTTGTCCTTTTTGGGATTGTTTGAACCATCTTCTACCTCAAAGGGACAGTAAGGGATTTGTCTGGTGTGCACTTAATAAAATTAATCAGAAATTAAAGTGTCTTTATAAAATTATAAAAGTTCTAAGTGCAATAACTAAGAGTGTAACTAATGGCAAGATCACTGCTCGTAGAATCATTCAGTGAAACTGGGATGAGATGAGGAGATTCTTCTGGCTCTGATTCCAAATTGTGTCTTATTCATTCTAACTCCTTGTGTCTGGAAAAGGCCATTGTGGAGGCAATCCCTTCATTCAAATACAGTGTATGTTAGCAGCCTCCTGGAGTGATTAAGGTCCTTGGAAGTCTACAGATTTCAATTTGGAGTCGAGGATTTTCTCCTTTTTTGAAGATGAGAGGGAGTTTTTTGTAAGAGAGTTCGTTGTTGTGTGCTGGCAGGTGATTGACATGACGGGCCGGGAGCAGAAGGTTTATTACAGCTACAGCCAGATCAGCCACAAGCACAACATCCCGGATGACAGCCCCCAGCAGCCCCTGGGCAAGGACTCCAAGCCCCAGGGCTTTGCCCTGCCCGAGCTGGAGCACAACCTGCAGCTGCTCATCGATATCACAGAGCAGGAGATCATCCAGAGCGACCGGCAGCTGCAGTACGAGAGGGACATGGTGGTCAACCTGAGCCACGAGATCCAGAAGATGGCTGAGGTGCTGTCCCATGAGGAGAAGGCCATCAGCAACCTCAGCAAGGTGCTGGACATGGTGGAGGAGTGCGAGAGGCGGATGCAGCCTGGCTGTGAGAACCCTCTGACCCTGGATGAGTGTGCAAAGATCTTTGAGACCCTGCAGGACAAGTACTACGAGGAGTACAGGATGTCGGACAGGGTGGACCTGGCAGTGGCCATAGTCTATCCTCTCATGAAGGAATACTTCAAGAACTGGGATCCCCTCAAGGTGTGTGTTGGTTTGAGTTATCTGCAGTTCTCAGATCTTTGTTACCTTGTCCCAAGTGACCTGGACTAGTGGGAGGTGTCCCTGCCCATGGCAGGGGGTGGAATGAGGTGAGCTTTAAGGTCTCTTCAAATCCAAACCAGTCTGGGATTCTGGGATTCTAAATTCCTGATCAGTCTGGAGAAAAAGAAAAGAGACAAAATGAAACCCTGTACTGTCCCCACACTCTCAGACATTTGCTGGGTAAAAATTTAGGAGTTTGTAAGGTTAAAATCAATCTGTTTTATGAGTGTCAGGAAGGAAAAAATGGTGAAAAACAAGTCTCTAGCTGTTGTTTTTTAGCAAAAGCAGGAGAGGGTTGTCTGTGAGGTATCAGACATGCCCAGTCTGTTCTCAGTGCCATTTAGGCTGGGATAGAGTCTGGATCTCTCTGTACACCTGGAAAAGGTCGTGCTGTCCTCTCGTCTCCCTGGAGGTGTATTAATTCTGTAAGGTGGGATTTTTCTCTGACAGGACTTTACTGAAAGTCATTTAAGAAGCGACTGGACATGGCACTCAGTGATCTGGGATGGGTGACAAGGTGGGGAGGGGTCACAGGTTGGACTCAATGCTCTGGGAGGTCTTTTCAAACTTCAGTGATTGTGGGATTCTGGAATTAAGACAGCAAGGTCTTGGCTTGCCCTGAGAGGAGGTGAGAAGGCTGGCTGTGCTCAGCACACCATCAGCCTGCTCTGTGCAAATCCCAGCTGGAATTAATGGAAAAGAATAAGGACCATTTGTGCCTTATCATTCCCAGGACTGTACATATGGCACAGAGATCATAGCCAAGTGGAAGAGCCTTCTGGAAAACGATCAGCTGTTATCCCACAGTGGGCAGGACCTGTCAACAGATGCTTTTCACAGGTAAAGAACAAATGAATTGTACTTTGTGCAGCATCTTCCCATGCTGCTTCCTCGGGGATGGAAAAGAGCAGACACAAGGGAGCTTTTCCCAAAGATTCCCTTGCTGGGCCTGTTAAAATCCAGTTCGCAGCTACAGAAAAGAGGCAGCTTTAACTAACAGCTCCTATTTGGTTTATTTAGGCCCAGGCTGTAGCTTTGAGCTTCACTTTGATTTGTTTGGGGTTTCTTCCCAGACTGATGTGGGAGATCTGGATGCCATATGTCAGAAACATCGTGGCACGGTGGCAGCCAAGGAACTGTGGATCCATGGTGGATTTCTTGGATAGCTGGGTGAACGTTGTCCCTGTGTGGATACTGGATAACATTCTGGATCAGCTCATCTTCCCCAAGCTACAGAAGGAGGTGAGAGGGCTGGGTAGAGCAAAGCCATGCTGTGAACTGGTGTTTGAATTCCTACTGGAACTCCCGAACACCGGTGTGTGGCCTCTGCCGATGGATTGAGGAGTCGGGGGTTGCATCACGGCTCTTTGTGCTTCTGGACAAAACTTGCTGCTGGTGGCTGGACTTAGTTAATCTTTGCTGTTGTGCCCCTAGGTGGAGAGCTGGAATCCACTGACGGACACGGTGCCGATCCACTCGTGGATCCACCCCTGGCTGCCGCTGATGCAGGCGCGGCTGGAGCCGCTGTACTCGCCCATCCGCAACAAGCTGGCCAACGCCCTGCAGAAGTGGCACCCCAGCGACTCCTCTGCCAAGCTCATCCTTCAGCCCTGGAAGGATGTGTTCACTCCTGGCTCGTGGGAGGCTTTCATGGTCAAGAACATCGTGCCTAAACTTGGTGAGACAATCAGACAGGGCTGGATTTTGGGAATCTGCTGGTGGTACCTTCCCTTTGACACCAGGGAAAGATCCTTGTTAATGTGGGTGCCAGTGTTACATCAGAGAATGTTGTTAGTGAGGTTAGACCAAGCTTGCCTCTGCTTTTCTGCTACCAGTCCTGTGCAGAGGCAGAAGGATTAGAGAAATAGGAGGAATTACTCTGGTTATTCTCTAAGTTTTCTGTCTTATTTTTTATAAATCATCCATCTCCAGCTGGCAGGAATATCTGAGAGCTGTCAGGTAGAACCGGGCTGTAAGATGTCTCTCTGTTACTCCTGAATTCCTTGGTCTCTTCTAATGTTTCACCATGAGTTTTGTAATGCAAAGTGGCTCAAAGGTTAAAAAATAGTCAAGTGTTTCTAGTTTCTCAGTTCTGGCAGCAGATTGTAATCACTGGAAGTGGAAATGCACCATTTTGTGGCAGGATCAGCCAAAGATCGCCACTGTCCCTTAAGGTAACAAACAGGTGCTGCTCAAGTTGTGTGTATCGGTAGTGAAAGGGGTCAGGGCACTGATAAAACTGAGTGAGGCTCTTTTCTAACTCTGCTCTCCTTTCCCAGGAATGTGTCTGAATGAGCTCATCATCAACCCTCACCAGCAGCACATGGATGCCTTTTACTGGGTGATTGACTGGGAGGGGATGATTTCTGTCTCCAGCCTCGTTGGGCTGCTGGAGAAACACTTCTTCCCAAAGTGGCTGCAGGTGAGACACTGAGGGCTGAGGAAAGAGGTTTGATTGACTGGGGAGTGTTTTAGTGATTCCTGTCCAGGAATTGCCGCCCTGGTGCTGAACTGGGCTGGTTCCCACTCACAGCTCCATAGTCATTGGAACAATTCCTCCTTTTACTGACACTCAGTAATAAACCAAGTGGTAAGGTGTGCCAAGGGAGGTTCAGGTTGGACGTCAGGAGGAATTTCCTCATGGAAAGGATGGTCAGGCACTGGAAGGGACTGCCCAGGGAGGTGGTGGAGTCTCCATCCCTTGGTTGGGTCACAGGTTGGACTCGATGCTCTTGGAGGTCTTTTCCAGCTTAAATGACTCTGGAATTCTGTGGCAGTGAGGCCTCTCCTGCACAAACATCCCTGTGCTGCCTTTGACCTGTCCCTCGCTCTTCAGGTGCTCTGCTCTTGGCTCAGTAACAGCCCCAACTATGAAGAGATCACCAAGTGGTACCTGGGCTGGAAGTCCATGTTCTCAGACCAGGTGCTGGCACATCCCTCCATCAAAGACAAGTTCAATGAAGCTCTTGACATCATGAACCGGGCCGTGTCCTCCAGCGTGGGTAGGTGGCTCGTGGGGGTGGCTCTGCCGCTCTGGCAGCACAGTCACGTGTGGCTCCTGGGAGGCTGATTGGGGCATGGCCCTGCTGGTAGTATGGCAGCAGCTCCCATGAGCAGTGAAAGCCAGCGTGCTCTGCCTTGCTGTGTCCTTAAATAGCACCTCTGAGGTGCTGCTCAATAGTTCTGGGCTGCACTGAAGCAGAAACAGATTTTTGGTGGCTTCCTGGGCCATTGAACAACTGATCCTCTTCCAGCCTTGCACTGTCAGCCAGACACCAGCCTTCAGCGCTTGACTTCTAAAGCTGTCATTTATTGGGTTTTTTCTTTATGGTGAATACCAGTTCTTTTCCTTAGCTTTACAGCAGTGCCCTTCCCTTCTGCATGACTCTCCCTATGACCTAAAGGGGATTGTTGGGAATTCACTGGGAATTACACTGTGTAAAAGAGAAGGGCGTGCCTGAGGGAGCAGCACCTGGACTTTACCCTCTTTCCAAAACTGAGAACTTCCTTCCTGAGCCCAAACTTGAACACCACACTCCAAATGTCTTGACTGACTTCGTGTCCTGGATGGAGCTGCTTCCCTCTGGGAACGGCTCAGCACCGTGTTCTCCCCGTTCTCTCCCCCAGGTGGGTACATGCAGCCGGGCGCCCGGGAGAACATCGCGTACCTGACGCACACGGAGCGGCGCAAGGACTTCCAGTACGAGGCCATGCAGGAGCGGCGCGAGGCCGAGAACATGGCCCAGCGCGGCATCGGCGCCGCCGCCGGCTCCGTGCCCATGAACTTCAAGGACCTCATCCAGACCAAGGCCGAGGAGCACAACATCGTCTTCATGCCCGTCATCGGGAAGCGGCACGAGGGCAAGCAGCTCTACACCTTCGGCAGGATCGTCATCTACATCGACAGGGGTGTGGTGTTCGTGCAGGGGGAGAAGACCTGGGTGCCCACCTCACTGCAGAGCCTCATCGACATGGCCAAGTGAGGCCTCTGTGCAAGGGGAGACCACCTGGGTGCCCACCTCACTGCAGAGCCTCATCGACACGGCCAAGTGAGGCCCCTCTGGGGACTGAGACACCACCCAGGAACGTTACCCAGCCTCCGGGTAACGCTTAGAATAAACAAGTTCCAGGTTTGTAAATAGTGACACTGGAGCTGGATGCCAGGATGGTTTTATTGGAAGAGCTGTTCAGGCAGTGGCAAGAGGATGGAGGGCCAGACTTCCCGACCTGGGAACCCAGGCTAAGGGAGAACAAGTAGTGTTGACACTTGTAATTGCCACCTGGGACAGAGGTTTACCAGCAGGTTAGGAGGGATCAAATTCTCTGCTCCTACAGTGAGTGAGGGCTGGCCTAGTTGAGTCCCCTGAGTCTCTAGTGCCAGATGTCACAGCTTGTGCTGGCAGCGAGTTACTGTCCTCACAACATCCCTCACACAGTGGGCTCCTCTTTTCTGCACACAGCTGGGACCTGTCCCCACTCTCTGCTGTGGGACTGCAGTGGTTAAGAGCACAGAGGTGAGGGAAGGAACCCTAAGGCTTTTTATCCTGGAGGGAGCTGACCTGGTTGCTCTCAGGACTCATCAAGAGCTGATCTCAGCAGCAATGAGAGCTGGTAGCTTTTTCCAAGCCTGCACTGGGAACTAGACCCCAACACTTCCCACTACAAACCCCTCAGATAATTACCCCTTCCTGATGCTTTGAAATTTGTGAAGGATAGGCAAAGGCCTTGAATTGTTATGGAAGGGGAGGGAATCAAAGAGCAATCACTGCAGTGTGGATGGCTCTCAAGGCAGGTTTTGGTGGAATTAGTTTGCCGTAGTTCAGTGAGTGTAAGTCAAAGCTCAGCTTTACTTTTTTTATTAAATAAGATACAAAAATGTCCCATCACCTCAGCATTCAGGTGCTGCCACTTTAGACAGAGCCTGATGCCACTGTTGCTACTTGAGCTCCATCTCAGCTGCACAGAAGCTTCCATGGGAAGAGATGTGGATCCCAGCCCTGCCACCCCCGGGATGGTCAGGACTTGGCAGTAGCTCCCTCCCCCTTCCTGATGATCTCCAGGTCCTCACAGTCTTGGTACATCGGCTCCTCCACGAAGTCCCAGACCTCAGGGGAGAGCTCCTGCAGTTTGTCCAAGGGAAACCAGTGCACGGAGGTGTCATTGAAGGTGTCCAGGTAGCGGGGGTGACTGGGGAGTGCCACTTCCTCCACCCCTTTCAAGACCTAAAGAGCATTGGGGGAAAAAGTTACAGACAATGCAGAAGCCCGTTCCTGCGAAGCTGAGCCACTGAGGATGAGGATGGTGTTACGTTACCCTCAGCCCCTGTGTGCAAGATGTTCTGCAAATGTTCAACAATCCTAAAGTGATTAGCTTTTATACTATAGTGTCTAGGAAAAAGTTTTAATAATAACCCCCCTGTTCTTTCCAATGGCAATTCATTTCCTTTCTCATTAAAGGGTGTGTTGTCAACATGAAACAATAATGTTAAACTGTTGCCTCATACCTTTGCTATGTAAGAATAATCTCTCTCCAAGATTCTGGACAGCAGTCTGCAATAACAGAAGGTGCCCATGTTAGACACGATGTTTCTGCGGATTTAGACGGGTTTTCTGCGTGGGGGTGGGACAGAGAAGGGGGAGAGGGCTCACGACTGAAAACTTTATGGCAACAAAAATCCGCAAAACAGGGAAATTGCTGTTAGAAGCAATAAGAATAAAGTAGGGGGAAGGAGAAGACGAAAGCAGGGTGGGAGGCACCAGAGCCTGTCCAGGGTATGCCCAGACCTCTCCTCGATCCCGCGGAAGCTGTTCCCGATGATGACTAGTTTGGAGAGCGCCGCTGGGCTCCAGTTGCTCCACAGCAGGTTGTTGTACAGGGCCTTCCCGCAGTGCACCATGTAGAACAGCGTGGCCGAGCCCTCAACGCCGCGTTTCCCCTCCTGCCCGGGAACCGCCGAGCCCGTCACGGCCGAGCCGCGGCCGCGGGCCCCCGCGGATCCCGGGCGGTCCGACCCGGGGATGTTCTCACCTCATTCTCCGGGAGCAGGCACAGCCCCAGCGCTCGCAGCGCCGCCGCCTCCCGCGCCGAGAAGGCCGGGTCGAACAGGGCACAGCGGGCGGGCGGCACCTGCGGGGACAGGGCGGCGTGAGCGGGGACCGGCCCGCTGCTGACCCTGGTGCTTCTCCCCGGCCCCGGTGCTCACCCGCAGCTCGTCCAGCAGCAGCAGCAAGAAGGCGAGCTGGTACCGCGCGGCGGGGCAGCGCCCGAACCGGCCCAGCCCGTAGCACACGCAGCGGGCGGGCGGCTCCGCGGGGCCGCTCAGCGGGGNCTTCGGTGCTGGGGCCGCCTTCCCCTTCCTCCTCATCCTCGTCGCCCCGGCCCCGCCGCCGCCGCCGCCGCCGCGCGCTCCCGGCGCGCCACCCTCCCGCCACCGCCGCCATGCGCGCGGTCACGTGCGCGGTCACGGGACCGGGGGTGCTCCCGGAACCGGCGGCGGGAGCGAGCGGGGGGGGTCCCGGAGCATCCCGGAACCGCCCGGAGCATCCCCGAAGCGGCCACAGCGTCCCGCAGCCATGTCCCGCTCCGCCGCGCCCGGCCCCGCGCCATGGTGAGCCCCTTCCCCCGCGTGCCGGTGCCCCAGGAAGCACCTTCGGGCCTTTGCCGGTTGCTGTCCCCGGTCGTGGGTGAGGTCTGGAAGCCTCCGGGGCTCAGCAGCTCGGTCCCTGTCCGTGGGTCACTCCAGGGCCGTGGAGGGGCTGTCCGGGAGCGGATCCAGCCTCCCGGTCCTGGCCCGGCAGCAGCGCGGCTTCCTCGGTGCCACCTTGGAGCCGCCTCTTGCCTTTGCTCCAGACCTGGGCTGTTCCTTCGGGAAAACTCCCGCACGAAGCTCGTTCCGAGCTTGTGACGAGATGCTGATTAACAGCACAGGACGAAAAGTGTCACTGAATACGTGCATCCAAGAAATTATGAGCAGAATGACATCGGAGGGACCCCTCTGTCTCCTGCTCCTCGGGAGCTCTTGGGTGCAGGCATCACGTGGATAATGCTTCTCGATAATTGTCCCGTGTGCTGAAGGTATAATATCTCACAAATCCATATCTCCTTCCACGTGTCTGAGAGGCGGAATTATAGAACCTATTTTAAACTCACGAAAGTGGTCAAATTTAGTCGTGGGGGACGTTTTTGGTGTTGCTTTCGGGTGTAAACTCGGTGTGATTGTACAAAGAACCATGTCTCTCCATTTGCAATAACCTTTTGTTGCTCTTCCTGAAGAAATAGAAAGGAGAGGGAGAAGGGTGACAGTTTTCAAGTACACAATCATTTCTGGCAATGTTTTTTAGGTGGAATTACTTTTTCCTTTATGATGGCTCAAAAGTGAAGGAGGAAGGGGACCCTACAAGTGCTGGGATCTGTTATTTTTACCCTTCCCAGGTAACGTCTGCTTTATTTCTGTACCTGTAAAAGGGTGCTGTGGGTCAGGCTGATGCTTCTGGATCTGGACAGGTTGGTGATTTGGATTAATCCTTACTTAGTAGTCACAAAAGTTTTAAGAAATCCCAATTATCAGGTAGCTCCAGGTGGAGCAGGGCTGGGCTCCACCAGGCTCGGGGCACAGCAGTGGAGTTACACTCTGCTCCCTCCCTGAGGAATGGACCAGCACAGCCCAGATCTGTCCTGGTCATGTGAATAAACACACACGAGGGATGAAAGTTCCTCTCCATAAGCCCCAGGCCCTTGTGCTGCCTGGAAAAAGCAGTCCAGTTATTTTTCTCCCAGAAATTTGCCTGTTCAGCTGCACTTGATGTACAGAGTTGTTGAGGTTGGAACAGGCCTTTAAAATCAAGTTCAGCCGTGAACCCAGCACCTTGTTCACCACTAAACCATGTCCCCAAGTGCCACATCCACATGTTTTCTGAACACTTCCAGGGATGGTGACTCCACCACTGCCCTGGGCAAAGCCTGACAACCCTTTCTGTAAATTGAGTTGAAATGATTATTACTTTTTATTTACACCTGAAAACAGCAGTGATTTTTTTTCCGAGTTCTTTTAATGGGAAGTTAAAGCCTTTGCTCCCCGGCAGACCCTCCCGGAGCAGCAGGAGCTGCTGTGTGGGCAGATGGCCGGGGTTGTTCGCTGCCTCACCGAGATCTCCGGGGCCCCTCCCAGCCTCGTCCGCCTCAGGAAGCTCAAGTTCGCCGTGGTGGTGGATGGAGACTTTCTGTGGGTGAGTTCAGGAGCTCTGGAGCACTCACAGAGTGAAAACAGCCCGAGGCTGAAGGACTGGATCAAACAAAGAGGATTTATTTTTCAGGGTGTGGGCTGCACCCAGGGAGAGCTGGGGAGGGTCCTTGCACTGCACAAATTTCATTGCAAGCTGACTTAAATTCTGTTTTCTGCAGCCCACTGTGGCCTGGCAGTTGCTTCAGCTTCCTGCAGAAAAACTTCCTGTATCTCATTTGTGTGCCTACACCCAAAGGGATTTCTTAAGATATTCCTGACTGGAAACAGAGTCCCAAAATCCCAGACTGGTTTGGGTTGGAAGAGACCTTAAACTTACCCAGTTCCACCCCGTGCCATGAGCAGGGACCTACCACTATCCCAGGTTGCTCCAAGCCCCGTCCAGCGTGGCCTTGGACACTTCCAGGGATGGGGCATAACAGGATTCCATGTGCTGCAGTTTTTAAGGTCACAGTCACTATTTGATAGTCTGACTGTCCTTTCCTTCTAGCCCTCAGCATCCCCAGAGCTTTGTCAGTGTCCACAGACATTTAGTATATGAAGCACGTAGCAGTTGTGATAAAAGTGCCCCAAACCATCCCTTGGGAACTGGGCTGAGACCAGTCAGCCCCATTTAACTGGTGCTGCTGCTTCTGTTCCAGCAACTCAAAAACTAAATGGAGCATCATCATAATATAAATAATGAGTTAACTTGAATATTTTTCAAGTACTTAGTTTCAGGAAAATGTTCTTAGCTATTAAAGCACCGAGTTAGGTCATCTAACGTGGGAAGGGAGCGTGTCTGAAGCGCTGCATTTCTGATATTTATTTATCCTGTCTGTGCCAGGGCTCTTGTGTGGGTATGTTTGCATTTCCTTCTCCTGTGACTGTGATTCCGGGGGGTGTCTGCCTGCACAGAGTTGCCTGTCCTTGTGTGAAAGCGATGAGAGTTGTTCTCACCTTCTGTGCCCGAGTTCTGTCAGGGAACGTTCTCCATCCCTGCCTGTGTCTGCTGCAGGTTCTGAGCTGTGCCGTGGAGCTGCCTGACGTGAGCTGCCGGCGGCTCCTGGAGCAGCTCATCGGCCTCTTCACCTTCTACCAGGGCCCCGTGCGCAGCGCATACACGGTAACGAGGGACTGGGGACATGGGGACACGGTAATGAGGGACCCAGGGACAAAGGGACACAGTAATGAGGGACTGGCGTGGTAACAAGGGACTGGGGACATGGTAGCGAGGGATCCAGTAACGATGGACTGGGGACACAGTGACTTTTGGGGAGATTTAAACACTTCCCGTGGCATCCCAGCTCTGCAGTGTTCCCGTGTGTTGCCTTCCTGCTGGCAAGGGTCACACATCCAAGAGGTGGGACCTGGAAAAGTGAGCAGGTCATCCCCTCCATTGCTCCAAGGTCCTGTGGGGCTCTGCTAAACCTTTCCCAGATGTTCACTCTAAACAGTTTTCCCTCGGTATTGTCTCCCACCTTTTCCTGACCTTATCCTGGCAGGCCCTGTCCCACATGGATTGCATGTCCCATCCCGAGCGCATGGGCACTGCACAGTGACAGCATGGGAGTTTTTGTCATCCACAGGCCTTTTCCCAGGAGAAGCTGAGCAGGGAGTGGGACAGGTACATTGAACACATCCAGAAAAACACCAGTGACCTCCACAGGATTTTCAATTCTCTCTGGCATCTGGACAAAACCAAGGTAAGAGCCTGTCCTCTGCAGTGCCTGGCTCTAGAGCTGCCCCAGTGCCAGTGGATTTGTTTATTTGCTGCTTTGAGGTTTCCCAGGATTCTGAGGCCTCACTGCCCTGGTTCTCCCTGTCCAGGTGGATCCCCTGCTTTTGCTGAAGGCAGCTCTCATCCTGCAGACGTGCCAGCGCTCTCCCCATGTCCTGGCGGGCTGCATCCTCTACAAAGGCTTGTAAGTAACCAGGTGTTCCCTGAAGGGTAAAATCCACCCCTTTCCAGGGCTGGGATCCTGGAGTGCATCCAGGAAGCAGAGCGAGGGCTTGAGGGCTGCTCTTGGTTATTGGCAGGAACTTCAGGAATCAGAGCTTCAGGCCAGGCAGTCCCTGTCTGTGTGTCACTGAGGCTGAGTGGTTCATGGAATCATGGGATTATGGAATGGCTTGGGTTGGAAGGGATCTTAAATCCCATCCTGTTCCACCCCTTGCCATGGGCAGGGACACCTTCCACTGTCCCAGGTTGCTCCAAGGCCCATCTAACCTGGCTTTGGGCACTTTCAGGGATGGGACAGCCACAGCTTCTCTAGGCAACCTGTGCCAGGGTCTCACCACCCTCACAGGGAACAATTCCTTCCTAATATCCCATCTAACCCTGCCCTCTGGCAGTTTGAATCCATTGCCACCTGCCCTGTCACTCCAGGCCCTTGTTAACCATCTCTCCAAGGTTACCTGTGCTCATCAGCATGAAGGAGTTCAAGACTTGGGTTTTAGTAGAAATCTGCTGGTTTTGATACTCAGCAGGATGGGAGGACTGAACTTCTGAGGCTTTTTAGGGGGAAATCACCAAGGAAAAGGGAGATGTGTGGACATTGTGTTTTCCCAGCAGTGTTCCCTCTGCAGATGTGCAGATCAGTGCAGGTGTGTCCGTGTGTCCCTGGGTTTGTCTGACCTGCTGGCCAGGACCACTGTCTGTACTGACAGGAAGGGCACAGGGGGATGAGCCAGGATTCCCCATGAGAAATTCCAGCTTCTTTCAATCAAAGATGACTGAATGACTTCAAGGAAAGCCTCCAAGGTGTCCTTGAAAGACAGGAGGTGGGGAATTCCGAGAATTCCTTGGCAGCAGCACTCAAGTGCCATTTTTCTTTGGCATGAACTGTTCCAGTGACACCTTTTACGAGCACTGGAAATGTGCCACAGGGAGAGCATCTGCCAGGGAGTGACCTCATAGCTGCAGGCAGGACACTGGAGTGAGTCACTGCAGCACCTGAGAGTGCAGGGACCTGGACACTTGACTAGAGGAGGGACTTGGGAGCCTTGTCCTGCACCAGGGTGTGTCACCTTATATCTCTGGTCTGTCTGGTAGAGATATTTTGTCACCAAATATCATCAGAGTTCTCAGAACTGATGATCTGTGAGTTCCCTCTCAAGCCAAGCTGTTCCATGATTCTCTGACTTTGCTTTGTCCTTTCAGGATTGTGAGCACCCAGCTGCCACCTCCACTCACTGCCAAAGTTCTCCTGCAGGGCAGCGAGTCCCCAGGCCAGGTATGGTACTGAACACGTTCCCTGCAGGCAGATTCCTGTAAGGATGTGGTGTGGGAGCTCTTGTCACACCGATCTGACATGTGTCACCACTGGGAAGGACAAATATTGGTGCTGATGCTTAAAGCTTTTATTAGTTATGGTTGAAAAAGGTTCCAAGACTTCTGCACTAGGAAATTGGTTTTTTTTCCAGTCTTTAACTTATTGAATTCTTGAGTTCTCATTTATGTGATGTTTTGATTGGCTTTTTACACAAGTTTAGGTATTTACTGGGAAATCCACCGAATGAATGTCTGAAAGGGACAAACAGCAATTTTCATTTGCTTTAAAACTTGTCTAAAGTTATTATTTATGTGATCAAGATCTTCTGTAAAAAAGCCATCAGTATGCAGATATGAAGGCAGTTTGCTGTTCTTCTGGTTGAATGAAGGGAGTTTCTGTGCCGTGAGCTGGTGGTGATGATAAATCTGGGCTCTGTCCTGACTTTCAGGTGTATTTTGGTTCTTGGGAAGGTCCCCTTGGCTCTGAGGGCTCTCTAAGGACCAAACCCTTGCCCAGCACCACAATCCAGCCACAGTGTTTTCTGGGGGGGTGGTGTGGGGTCTGCTGTGGCCTTGGGGGGCTGGGGAGGGTGACAGAGGTGTCCTGGTGTCCCTGATACATCCACAGAGCTGATTCTTGGCTTTTGTTGCAGAGCGAGCCCGGAGCTGAGGAGCCGCAGGAGCCTGGTGAGCATCCAGCTGCATCCTATGGGTTGCCTTCCCTGCATGGGAGCACGAGCTGGTTCTCTGGGATTCACATCCAAGCTGTGCTGGGTGCTGGAGTATCTCCAAAATATCCCAGAGGGTGTTGCTGCCACCAGTCAGCCTGTGCTGTGCGATCAGAACCAGCTCCTTCTGCCGGGTTTGCTCTTTTGGGTTATATTCCAGTTCTGCAGATTCGCATCCATGCCTGCCTTAATTCCAGTTCCCCGTGTGGCCACTTGGCCACTGCCAGGCCCTGACAACAGATGGCTGGTGCTTGCAGTCCAAACCTCTAGCCATCCCTTCTCAGCATCAGTGTGGAGATGGTCTGCCAGGATGGAAACACTGAGGGGGAATTTAACTGTGTCAGGCGTGAAGGCTATGAGCAGGATGGGAAAATGCTGGGAGGGCGGGAAAAGGCTGCCTAGCTCAGTTGGGAGGCAGGATCGTGGCAGGCTTGCAGCTCCTGCGGAAGCCTTTGGGCGGATGAGGTTTGGTTTCTGTTTTTAAGCTGGGACATGTTTGTTGAATCCTCAACCCTCCCCTGCTCTTGCAGAGTCTCTGCTGCCACCGGGCGTCCGCATCATCCCGGTGTTCCTCACAGGAGAGGAAGTCTCCGTGCTCCGGGACTTCCCAGTGGAGTGGATGGCCAGGTAGGAAACCAGCCTGACCCAGAGGCAGGATTTGCAGCAGGAGCTCACACGAGGCACTGTGTCCCCGTTGCCATTGGCACTGTTTTCCCCGGATCTAACTCAGGCCCTGTCACTGCCTGTTGGAGCTGGGCAGCATTCCCGTGTCCATATCCCTGCTGCGAGCAGCCTGGAGCAGAGCTGCTTCCATAGACCAGCTGTGATCTGTCCCTCAGCTCACAGCACTGCTTTGTGGACAAGCCAGGGACATTCCCAGGAGCCTGCAGTGTGAGATTCCCAGGCTTTTCACCTGTGTTAGACCTCGGCCCATGCTTTTCCCAGGTCTCTTTGTAGCAGGGGATGGATCAGTCATTGATCAGTGCCCGGAGCCAGTGGGGTTTTCAGCTATGGGATAACTCCACATAGATCCTGCTCAGTGTTTAATCCACTTGTCATCTCCTGCTAGGTCACTCATGTCCCCCGCAGGCCCCAGAGGAGAGGAGAGTGCTCTCTGCTCCCAGGCAGTTCCAGAATCAACAGGAGCTCATGAAAACCAAGCCCTGGGTGGAATCTCTGTGGAGGAGTCCCACGAGGAGTCTTCAGGCACAGCTGCCCTGGGAGATGCTGTGCAGTTGGGCAGCCCTGCAAGTCCTCTGATGGACTTCCCTGGAACAGGAGCTATCACAAGGAGTTCTCCAGCTGCAAACCTGAGTGGAGCAGGCAGTGAAAGCTCAGAGCTCAGCAGGAAAACATCCTTCCCCTCAGAGAGCAACACAGAGCAGCTCCCAAGCCCTTCCTCACTCCAGACTGAATGTGCTTGGACTACAGGTCCATACCTGGAAGACTTTTCCTTTCCCAACCCTTACTCCTGGGAGCAGGAGAGCCAGGACAAGGGGGAACCCCCTGTGGACTCTGATGTCGGTCACTCTGCTTCCCAAAATTCCCATTTGGGCAGCCATAGTCCAGCTGCTCCCTCTCCTGCCTCGGAGCTGAGCAGAAGAAAATCCAGTGAGCACGACAAGCCATGGACTGTGAGCCAGGACCGTGTGTCCGGAGGAAGTGACAGCACATCTGGTGACCACGTGTGGGGCTTGGATTGTCCAGGCCCTGCTGGACACACGCAGCTCCAGAGCGGGAGGCAGCTGCCAGCCCCAGGGGTTCAGGAGGCTCTGCCCAGTGACCCTGCAGGGAACAGGCCGTGTCCCAGCAGCGGGGAGGGCAACTGGGACAGCCTGGGAGGCAGAGGAGGCGAGCCAGCCCAGCTGAGCCTCTACGTTCACTGCATCCAGGGGCTGGTGCTGTTGCTGCTGGCTGAGGAGCAGCTCCGCCGAGACCGCAGCGCCGTGGAGGATGTGGTGAGTGGGAAAGCTCTGCCCCACTGCAGCTGCACTGGTGGGGGGCGTGGGGGGTCCCAGCTGAGGAGGGAGCGTTGGATCGTGCTCCCCATCCCTCCGAGCTGTGCCAGTGAAGCCGTTTGGCTCCGGGCTCGGCAGCCCTGGCTGCGTGGGAGCTGTCGGAGCGCGAGCGGAGCAGGGACAGCCGCGTCTCACAGGCGGCTCCCGGTGCTGCTGTTGTCTGGCAGTGCCGGCACCGGAGCAGAGTGTGGGGGTGTGACAGACACCCGCGGGCTGCCAAGGGCCTGTGCTGGAGCTGGGATTCGCTGGGGATCCCCATCAGTTTGGCGCTTTTTGGGAAGCGAGGTTGGCTCTGTTAAACCCCCACCCTGCACGTCACAGCCTCTCCCTCGGGGAACACCGTGGACGTGGCTGGCAGCAGGTCCCGGAGAGGTTCCCTTGGCTGGGGGAGCCTCCAGGCTGCTGCCTGGAGCTGGATAGAGGGATGCCATGTGGGCACTGCGCAGGGGCAGTGCCAGAGCAATCCCGAATTTCCCTGTGGTGGGATTTGGGTGCCCGGGCTCCCCTGTGAGCAGAGCTAACGGGGTTGCAGGGGCAGGATGTGTTGGCCCCCCCATCTTTCCCAGGAAGCATCAGCTGCAGAGCTGCTGCCTGGCCTCTGCCTCCCTAGCAGAAGCTGCAGAGCCCTGTTTGATATGCCAGTTGCCATAGGAACAACCTAATTTCCTTACCCAGCCAGACTGGAAGGTGGAGGGAAGCTCAGATTAATGCAGAGCCTCAAGGTTGCTTTTTCCCCTCGGAGCTGTGGGACGCCTGGGACCCTGGGAGCTGGGGAATGTCTGCTCTGCATAGCAGGGCTGATGTGCCTGGGGAGGGATTGCTGCCAGATCAGCTGAGCCCAGAGGTGCAGCCGGGGCCCTTTTGCACCAGACATGGCACTTTGTCCCCTTTCTGCTCGTCTGGAACAGCAGGGGGAACACAGGCAGGTGGGAATTGTCACGCTGGAGAGTGGAATCCCTATTGCACAGAGACTGCACAGTCCATTTTCCTTTATGTCTTGCCCTGGGGCTGACAAGCTCTCATTCCATTCAGGTTCCTCTTTTCCCAAACATCCTGCTTCCATCTCATGTACTATTGTTTTGGATCTCACCAAAACTGCACTGTCACACAGCTTGGATTTCGGCTGTGACTGGGCTCTTCTGCTGCACCCTCCCATGGGTGCAGGTGTGTTACCCCTTAGGAGAGGCTCTCTGCATGTCCCATTGCCCCAGGAGGAAGAGCAGTGTCCAAGGAGGTGCAGCTGGGCTCTGCTGCTGGTGGATTTGAGGCACAACCTCAGCTTGTCTGTCCCTTTATTTATCTGTAGATTAAAAATGACCCTCAGCTCTCAGGGATGTCAAAGCTGAGTTATAATTAATGTTTTTTTGAATGCTTCGAGGCCCCCAAATGGCACCAAAGAAGGGTAAAATATGCTACTTGTGCAGCTGCGAACCTCTGGGAGGGCGGGTTCCATCCCAGACTTTCCCTGTGGAGTGGGAGGCTCTTGGCCTCGCCTCCTGCTGCTCTTTAGATCTTATCCCTCCATTTCACTGCACAGAAAGGAAAATCTGCGCCATGACAGGGGTCAAGGGTAGGCCAGGCACTGCTGTCCTGCTGAACAAAGGCTTGATCCTCTCCCCAGTAGGGGAAAGCGCATTGGCAGGATGAGGATTATGGAGTTAATCTTCCCAGGAGTGGTGGAGGACCCCTGCCTGTGCCCTGCCTGTGCCCAGGGAGCCTCAGCATGATCAGGGCCTCTGGGCTACTGAAAATCCATCCAGAACAGCAGCTTGGCATTCATTCAGTGCATTGTTGTGTGTGTTTGTACTGCCTGGTGTAAGCAAAGGAATGTCCCTTGCTGGGGCTGTAAATCATGTGAAATGAGCCCTGGAGAGTAATGGTTGATGGTAAATTAATGGGGCCTTGCATTTTCCTGTAATTAGTAGCATCAGGTGGCTTAATGGCTGATTTTCATGTTGGAGGGCCCTTTACTGAGTCGTAGAATCCCAGACTGGTTTAGGTCGGGAGGGACCTTAAAGCCCATCCCGTTCCAACCCCTGCCGTGGGCAGGGGCAGCTCCCAATGGACCAGATTGCTCAGAGGCAATCACTGCTCTGCTCCATCACTGCCTTGGGAGCTCTGTGACTTGTCTGCTTCCCTCCGTGCCCAAATTTCCCAGCCATTCCAGGTGGGAGCCTGGACAGCAGAGCGAGGAAGGGTCTGGTCCCTCTGTCACCTGAACTCCCTCCAGCACCTCCTCGAACCTCAGGTGAGGCACAGGTGAGGCTCTGAGCTTTGCTTTTCCCTCTGCCTGCAGTACCACAGCAGCCTGGCCTCCCTAAACGGCCTCGAGGTTCACCTGAGGGAGACTCTGCCCAAGGACTCGTCGGCCTCAGCCAGGACAAACTACAGCTTCACACACTATGACTGTGTCCAGAACGTCCTCACGGGTGAGCCTTCATCTTCTGGGACTGCAGGAGGGAACAATGAGGAGAATGGGATTTATGGGAACCTTTTTTCACACCTCAGACACCTTATTAAGAGCATTTCTCACCAGAGCTCCCACCACAGCACCTGGATCAAAGGCTCTGTTGAGGCAGCTTTGTCTGTTGGGATTGAGGGTGTCTCCAGCCTGTTCTGCAGCTGTCCAGGGTCTGTGGAGAGCTCCAGAGCCTTTTCCTGCTCAGTGAACGGGGGCACGCTGCAGAGTGGGTTTTTAACACCCCCTTTCTCCTGTCGTGCAGCCAACCTGCCGCACACACCCGGGCCCCTGGACCGGCACTTCCTGAGGGCGGCCACGCTCATCCACTCCGACTTCAGCCAGCTCCCCACGGCCTCCGAAGTGATCATCAGGTAAGGGGTGCTCACAACCCTCCTGGTCCAGGCACAGGGGTGGTCACAGAAGGGCAGAACCCCTTTCCAAGGCTGGCTGGGGTTCGACACAGGTTGCGACCACACCCAAGGACCAGTCGCGTTGCTTTATTCTCTAAGTTTGCTTTGGCTCGTGAGTTCCTTCATGCTCTGCCTGGATGTTGAGAGGCTGCAGTGGCACCAGGAGGGTGGACTGAGGGCACAGCTGAGTGGTGCCATGGCTTGGATTAAGATGTAACACTCACACAATTGCCAGTTCCTGGCACCATAAGGTTCTAAGACGCAGTGTTAAATTTAGCTGTTCCTAATAAATTTGTGTCTCGGCAGGGCGCCAAAGGCGCCCAGAATTGGCAACCTAGATATTGTTTTCTTGCACGGCTTGTTGGGTTGGAAACACACTGCGATGTGCGTGGCAAACTCAATTGTGATGCACCAGGCGGGATGGTCTTACCACAGCCAGAGCCCTTCCCGAAATCCAGAGCTTTTCCTGACATCCAGAGCCCTTCCCCAGGCCACTGCTGAAGTGGACACCCCTTTCCTCAGCTGAGCTGGGAGTGCACAGATTCCACCCACCTGGTCCTGCTTGTTTGTCCAAAACATGATGAAATAAAGATGCTCCTGGGAGTTACACGGTTTCGCTGCTCTGGCACCGCTTGCCAAGGGAATGTGAATCACACACGTCAGTGCTGGAGAACTCCTTGTTTAGCATGAGCTTCGCTGACTCCTTAAATCCAATCCTAAACTGACTGGCTAAGCTGGCGTGTTCCCTGTTACCCCGAAAAAAGCAACTCCATGTGTGAATCAGCCTGAGTAACAAGATGACTAAAACTGCTTTCTTTTATGGAGAGTTGTCACAGAAGGGTGTCAGCAAACATAGCAGTTGCTGCTTTCCTCCTTCGAGGAGGAATCCAGGGTCCTTGGCTTTGCTCCCTGCCAGCCCTCCTGCAAGGAATACTCCAGGAGGGGGGATTCTTAGTCTTAATTAATGTTTTTAATCACGGCTTTGGTGTTGATTGAATCTGACTCTAATCTGAGCTTCATCACACCTGTGACTGGACACGTGGTTCCTGCTGCGAGGTGCTGTGCTGGGATTTGGTTGTGGCCAGCAGCAGTGGGAGAGGAGGAATGTCGGGCACGAGGGGTGTTCCAGGCTCATGGTGTCCTGGGCTGGGCTAGCAGCAAGGGGAATCCTTGGAGCATGGCCACATGCAGAATCCCAGAATCATTAAGTTTGGAAAGGCCCTCCCAGACTGTCATGTCTAACCTGTGACCAATCCCTACCTTGTCACCCAGTCCAGAACACTGAGTTGGACACGGTCACAGGTTGGACTCAATGATCTTGGAGGTCTTTCCCAAACTAAGTGATTTTGTGATATCCCACTTCCCTTTTAGGATGCCAGCACCCTTAAGAAGGAGGGTCTGGTTCCCTGTGGCCTTGGGGGGTTTGGTGCCTGCTCAGCTCCATGTTCCCATGCTGAGACACCTGAAAGTCCCTCTCAAAACTTGGGGGCCCAGTGCCCTGCTGTGAATCTTGCCCGAAGCTGTCAATCTGACCCCTGCCTCTCCCTGGCCCTCCAGGAACGCCTCCACAGCCGTGTATGCCTGCCGGAATCCTGTCCAGGAGACCTACTTCCAGCAGCTGGGAGCTCCGCTCCGCAACTCGGGCGTCCCCAACCCGCACGACAGCGCCTTCAGCCTGCCCAGCAAGGCCAAGCAGAAGCTGCTGAAGCACGGGGTGAACCTGCTGTGAGCTGCTGTGCTCAGACAACGGGTCAGCCCTGCGGAAAGTTCATCTCCAGTAAGGAAAATCTCAGCTGTTTATCCCAACAGAGGCAGGAGGCCCTGCCCTGCCTCTGTGGGGTCTCCGCCCCGCCTGGCCCTGAGGAAGGGGCAAACGTCCTGCAGCACGTTTTGGGCCAGTGCAGGTGTCACTGACAGCATTTACCAAAGACTGAGGACAGAACGCAGCGTCTTGGGGCACTTGGTTTACATGGACTTTACAGAGACTCTCTTGGTGCTCTGCAGACTCCACACGTGCCTTGATCTGAGGTAAAGCCTCACCTTGCTCTGAGTTACAAAGCCCCTGGGCAGTGCTGGCTTTCAGAGATGTCAGTCAGCCACTGTCTGTGCCTGCACTTGCCCTGGTCAGACTTTGGCTTTATTTATATCTCTTAATCCACGGGAATGATCCTGCCATGATGTAGTGCCTTACCTTGGTTAGCAGTGCCTGCCTCTTCTTACATGGGAGTAGAACAAGAGCTGCAGAGCTCACAGTCCCCTTTTGGGTGCTCCCAGGAGGTTTTTACACCATAGGTGACTCTGGAGGGACATCTCTGTCCCTCCACACCTGCCTGGTCAGTGATAGTCCAGCCCAGCCCTGCCTTCCTTGTGCCCACCTGGACATGCTGCCTCACAGGGGCTGGGTGGTGCTGGGGATGCGAGTGTCCCTCAGCCTTGTGCTCCCTCCCTCCTGCTGCAGGACCTCATTTGACTGCTCTTACTGCTCTGTTTGCCCACCCTCTGCAGACCCCAAAGTTGCCCCTTAGCTTTTGGGACCAAAGAGATTTTGCAGCCCCTCAGCAGCTGTTCCCTTTCTGCTCTGACAGTGTCCCCAGTCAGTGGTGACCTGTGGTGGTGTCTGCTTAGACTGAGGGATGGATACCTGTGTTTGGCTGGGCTTGGAAACTGCTGCTGGTGCAGACACACCCCCCAGTGTGACTGTGGAAATAAAGGAGTCTCCAAGGCTCATCCCAGCACTGTGTGTCAGTGGCCAGAGTCACGTTGTTGTCATGTTTGTGGTTCTTGGTGTGATGGGCTGGGTTGTGGGAGCTGTTCCCTGTTTAGCTCCGTGCCAAGGGTGGTTCCTGCAGTGCTGGGGTTGAGCAGACGGAGCCTATTGGTTCAATCATTCCTGCAGAGCAGCTGCTTGGAAGGTTCTTGAGGGACAGATGTGTGACTGGTATCACCAAGGGATGGTGAGCAGAGATGTGAACGTGGTGAGGTGCTGAGCAGGCTCGTGCCAGCGTCAGAGCTGGGCACAGGAAGGTCACCACTGCCGCAGCTTCTGGTCCCACTTCCAGCACAGACAGTTCCCAAGGTCGCTCTGCCATCCCAGGGCTGCTCCACAGACATTGCTGGGAATTTCAGAGGACTCCAGAGGACGAGCCAGCTGCTTGCTCAAGGGTGGCTGGGCACAGATGCCACCCGGCTGCCAGCCCTGGCAGCTGAGGAGGTGTTTCAGCAGGAGCAGAGTCGTGTGGCACTTCTCCCATCCTGGGCATGGAAGGACTGTCAGGAGCCTGCTGGCAGCGTAGGAGTGAAAACTCCCTGGGAAGCCTAAGCTGGAGCCACCCTGGTGACCTCCTGCTTCAGTGACATCTGTGTGGAAGATGGCACTAGGTAAGGTGCTGCTTCCCTGGTGACTTCCCTGCACACCTCTACCAGGTGATGGACAAAGCGCTCTGGTTCTGGAGGGAGCACAGGGAGGCATCGTGGGGTCGGAGAAGGCAGGAGGGATGAGAGCTGTGTGCTCTGGGCTCCCTGCCCAACTGAGCCAAGTGACCCCTCTGGGAGATGCTGCTCTGCCTGTCCCCTCCATGCCCTCAGCAGATCTGGGTTCCCTCTGCAATTCCCAGGAGAGGAAGCCTTGGAGCACTGGGAGCAGCTTCAGCCTGCTCTGCTCCCCGGGGAGATCCTCCTGGATCCTGCCTGGGCGCTTGGGAAGTGGTTGTGTGCTCTAGCAGGAAACACGGAGAAGTGGAAGGAAAAGCCTGAGAGGGACAGGAGGGAGATTTGGCACAGCAGCAAAGCACAAACGGGATGGGTGCTCCTGCCTGCTGCCGTCAGGGATCTTCCGCTGCAATCTGCTGAGCCGTCTGCCGGCCGGGAACAGCTGGGCTGGCTCTGCTCCTTCAGCTGCTCGGGCTGCATCTGCCCACCCAGACCATGCCTGCCACCCCAGACCATGCCTGGCCACCCAGCCCACACCTGCCCTGTGCTGGTCAGGAGGGAACAGCACACGGAGAGCTCCCAGCCCACCAGGCAATGGCTGTGCTGGAGAGGATGCTTAAAAATGGGGCATTTTGAGCGTCAGGGGATGAGGAGCAGCTGGGCCTGTCTGAGAGCTGCCAGGGAGGGCCAGGGGGGCTCGTGGGGAGCGATTCCTGCCCTGCCAAGCTGGCTCTGTGCTTGAGGGGGTCAGGCATTGGTTTTCAGGCAGTTGGGTAGGATTTGAGCAGCACCATCTGCCCTGGAGCTGCTCCTGGGAAGCTGCTGCCTTTGATGTGTCAGTGCAGGCAGCTGGAAGCAATTCATGAAATGGTTTGTTTGTGGATGCTCTGGCAAGGCTGATGGCTTCTGTGGAGCTTCAGGCCTGCAGCTGCTCCTGGGGACAGCTGGGGACAGTCTCTGCTGCCCTGGGCCAGGCACTGGGGCCAGAACTCAGAGCTGTCCCCCAACGAAAGGCTGTGGGAGATGATCCTTGTGCTCCTTGGCAGCCTGGGCTCCACTGACAGCACAGAATCCCAGAATGGTTTGGGTTGGAAAGGACCTCAAATATCCAAGTCCCTGCCATAGGCAAGGATTCACTCATTAGACCAGGTTGCTCAGGGCCCCATCCAACCTGGCCAAATCCAGGCCCGTGAGGCTGTAACTGGTCAGGACAGAGTTTCCATGGGTTGGGTATTTTAGAGCACTACCCTCACTGTCTGTATCACTGGCAAACAGGCCCCTGCCCCCTCCCACCCTGCAGCTCCTGCTCTTTCCAGGCCACCTCTCCCCACCAGCAGCCAGATAAGCAGGACCCAACCTGTGTTTGCTTGACCCTGGACTCGTTAGAGCAGCAGGCAAAGCCCGTTCTGTTTTCAGCACAACTGTTTATTGATAATCTTTGCTTATCCACTGTATGAATGTTACCAACCTTCGGACAGAGCCAGCCTGCTTCCCCAGGGCCTGTGTCCAGGTAGCCAATGCGTGTAGAAATCATGCACTTCAGGTAGTCTGTAACAAGACGGGTGTAAAAAATATCTCAGATGTACTTGAAATCTCTGCCTTATCTTGCAATCGAATCACTGAAAAGTCTGTTAAGAAGTTGTTGGGGGATGGGGCTGGTCCCTCCCGGGCAGGGCACGGAGGCAAAGGGTCCCCAGGCAGAGCTGTGAGCATCCACCACACACTGTGCTTTGGGGGGATGTTATCAACCAGCCCCCAGGCCTCAAACAGACCCTGATGCTGGGGGACTTCAAGAAAAGTGTGGTGGTCCCTGGGTGGGCAGGACCCCAGGGTGAGGGCTCATTGCTCAGGCTGCAGAATTAACCCCCCTTGGGAACCTCTCCTGTGGTGTCAGGTCCATGGGAGCTGCCGCTGTGTGCGCCTGCCCTGGCTCGAGGAAAGGAGAAGATGGAGCAGCAGAAGGAATGGGGACCTCCTTTCTTCCTGTGGACAGACAAAACTCCCATTCTCTGTTCCCCAACAGCATCCCTGCCTCTGCAGGGCTTCCTAGAGCAAGGAAGGGATCTGGGCCATTGCTAACTCCCTTGGTCAGACTGAAGAGCACAAACGTGTGTGCTGTTCCCTCAGTAGGGTGGAGGTCGGGGCTCCTGCCTTGCTGGGCTGGCAGTGGACTCTGCTCCCTGCCTGGGTGACAAAAGGGGTTTCTGAGGGCAGGAGGGCTGGGGACGCCCAGCTGGCACATGGAGGAGGAAGCAGGAGCCCCAGGAGGGCTCTTTGTGGGCAGAGCTGTGTCCTGCCCACCCCATCAGACCCAGCCTGGGGCGGAATGCAGTGCCCATGGCAGCCCCCAGTGTCCGTCTGTCCATCCATCCGGGACTGCAGCCGGGCAGGGCAGGCTGGTTGGCTGTTATGGTGTGTGTGTGTGTGTGTTGTTCCTTTGATGACCACGAGAAAAATTTCACGTTACATTCAAACGAACACCCTTGGGTTTGTTACTCTACTTCTGAACACCGCAAAACACAGTAGCAACGGAACACGAAGGAGCAGGGGGGCAGCGAGCCCTGGCGGGGCCGAGGTGCCGGCGCTTGGAAAAGAATCCCTGAAGCCAACGATGGAGGAAGGAGATGGGCGCGGATACACGTCACAGTTTCCATTTACAAGACCCCCGGGAGGGAGCGCCGAGGCCGTGTGCCGGGAGAGGCCCCAGCCGAGCTGCCCTGAACCCACCAGGCCAGGCAGCGCCGTCATCGTCCCGGCGCGAAGATGAAGTCGAGGGCTTGGCGCTCAGCCGCGGCCACGTTGGGGTGCCACAGGTCCACCATGAACACCACACGAGGACCCTCCTCCGGGGCACCTGGGGGGACGGAAGCGCAAGGTGAGGGTGCAACCCTCAGTGAACAGCTGCTTACTGGGAACTCAAGGACACGGGGCAGGCTCCTCCCTGCCAGGGCTCCAGGGCTGCTTTGGGCACCCGGAGGATTCCTGAGGCAGAGCCTCCTTGCAGCTGTGTCCTGGATCTGTGCAGGGAGGGGCTGCTGCGCCACTCCAGCCTTCCTGGCCCTGCACGGAGCTGTGCTTCCCAATCCCACAGCAGGTTTGATGTGGAAGCAACAGCTTTTGTTCTCCCACTCTCCCTGCACGCTCCCCTGTGTAGAAGAGCTCTGCCTGATGCTTTCATGCCATGGGCGACTAATGCTGGTTAATCCGGGAGAGCTGGAGCGGAACAGCCTCCGTCAGCGGTGGAGGGAGGAACAATCCAGCGGGCGTGAAGCTGTTCCCCGGCGTGGGAGACAAAGGCGCCGCTGGCACGTCAGCACCGAGCTGCAACAGGGCCAGAGGAGGCCGAGGCCGTGGCATCGCAGCCGGAGCTGCCCTGCAGAGCTCAGCAATGAAGGAAGCTGAGCTGCTATGGGGCGGAGAGGGTCAGCAGGCCCTGTGCCAGGCTGGTGGTGCTGTGACATCACCACGAGCAAGTCACGATGGGAGCAAGCCATGGGCAGGCTGAGGGGGCTCCAGGGGTCTGCCAGGAAAGGGGCGCCGGGATGCTCCAGCACCCTGAGGCATGGGGAGCGTGGTCATGGGCCCCTACCTGGGGCAGGCCACAGCAGCAGGGGCACAGGGGCTCCAGCCCTGCTGAGGCAGGAGAAGGGACTGGGCATGGGTGCCCTCCCAGCTCCTCTCCAGTCCCCAGCACCAGAGGGGACACCACAAGGCCCCACACACTGAACTCACCTTCGTGGAACGCCGTGTGCAGGAAGGAGTCATCAAAGAGCAGGCACCGGCCCTCAGCCCAGCACTGGGGCTCGCCCCCCACCACCAGTTCGCAGTTGCTGGGGGTCTTCAGACCTTCAGGAACAAAGAGAGAGGACAGGGAGAGTCAGGCCGTGCCGAGTTCCCTGTGGTGGGGCAGCAGGGAGCAAACAGTGAGCTCTATGTGAGCCCCACGCTGCTGCTGAGGGGCTGCTCCCCTGCAGGGAGTGACCTGAACCCCGAGCCTGGAGCAGCTCAGCCCCTTCCCTCTCCCTGTCTGCTCCCCCCTGCCCTTTCACTGTCCCCAGCAAGCTCAGCACCGCAGGCACTACTTTCATATCTGGAACAGCTTCCCAGTCCCCACAGGCCATGGCCCTGAGGTGTGCACAGGGAGCCAGGCTCCTGGGATTTTTTCCAACTTCAGGACCAAAGGCAGATCCTGCCTGCTCCTTCCTCTAGCCCTGCAGCAATGACCCTGCCCCAGGCAAGGCTGGGGGAGCAGGAATTGTACTGGGGCTGGAAAATAGGCTCAACTGTGGCTCTGCCACAAGCTCCCCATGGACCTGTCCCGTCCCTCGGTCTCCACCCGAGGTGCTGCCTCAGGGTGACCCATCGGGCTGCAAGGACAGAAATCCAGGGGAGGTCACAAAACCCTCACAGGGAAGCAGCTCTGTGAGGGCCACATGAAGGACAATCACAGAAATAAAATGGGTCTTTTCTTAAACTACCAGCACAAGCCACGGCAGTTTGACAGGGGTTGATCCCATCACCTCCTGCACCAGGACTGTCACCCCCCACAGTGCTGGGGACGCTGGAGCTGCTGCAGAGCCATCCTGCCCCGAGGATGCGGCCGTGGCGGAGAAAGGGGTCAGGCCTCACGTGGCTCCCGAACGGTAACGATGCAGCAAACGAGCAGGACGGATCCAAGAGCGATGCCAAACCCAGCGAGCGCAGCAGGGACTCCCAGCTGCCCGGCAAAGCTGGGACTACAAAGCTACTGTTTCAAAGGCTGCAAAACCCAAAGCCATTTCCCTGCACAACAGCCTCAGCTGGAGATGGTGGAACAGGGAAGCTGAGCTGCCGGGGGATGCCAGGAGGGAGCAGCCAGCAGCCTTCAGCCCCTCCATCCCACCCGCACCCTCAGGATGCTGCCCCAGCCCATGGATGCTGCCTCTGCCTGGAGTAAATCCTTGGAGTGACTCGCCCCACTGATGGCTGTGCTGGCTTTGCAAATCCAGCTGCCTGAAAGGGCACGTTGTGTCTTAAACACATTCATGCCCTGGGCACAGCAAGAGCTGCATTCCCAGCACCAAGATGGGGGTGCCAGTGTGCCCCCGGCCCAGTGCAGAGTCCTAGCAGAAGGACAAGTGAATGACCTATGTCGTTCCTCTGCCCAGGGCATGTGTGCTCCAGGTGTGCTCACCTGAGCCAGCCCGGACATCACTGGTTCCTCCCAGGAACCCCTCCCAGCTCCTCACCAGGGGACCACATTCCCCAGTGCCCCAGAGAGAGGGGTCAGTGACAGGCTTCCTCCTGGCACCAGCAAGGGCAGGTCCCAGCTGCCCAGCAGCTCCCAGGATCAGCTCTGAAAACAATTCCCATTCCAAACAAATGGCCAGCACTGCCTGGGTGTGTTTACCCAAGCTGTTGGCTGAACAGGCACGGTTGGTGTTTGCCAGCCGGGCCCGTGCGGTGCCTCCCCCAGCACGGTCGGTGCTGTGCCAGCCCGGCCATCTGTGCCGCGTGGGCTCTCCCCGTCCCTGCCCGCTGAGCGGGGAGCACTGTGCCACCAACCCAGCACCCGACCCACCGCAGGGAACACCCCGGGAACCCCCCACCCTCACTTGCAGCTTTGCAAACCCCAAAGCAGCATCTTTGCTCCCATTCACCCGTGTCCCATGCAGAGCACCCGAGATTCCAGGAGAGGGGAGCTGCCAGTGGCACAGCATAGTCCCTGGAACAGCGCCCCAGGCTGCCCCACATCCCAGGATGGGAGAGGGATCTGCCTGCAGAGAGGGGGATGTTCAGAGACTCCTATGTAAAATCAGCCCCGTATCGCACACCAGCAAGAGTCCACGACCCTGGGTCAGCAGGAGGAGGAGGTGAAACCCTCCTGCTGCTGAGCTGGGGACCCTGGGGATGTCAGGTACCCAGAGACTGAGCACCAGCCTCTCCTCAGGAGGCTGTCACCACCAAAGCCCCCAAAACCCCCCTCAGGCCAAAGCAGAGCAGGTGTCTGAGCCCCCCAGGGCTGCAGTTGGTGGCTGAACCCCAAGAGCACGGAGTGCCAGAGGCTTTTTTGGGGATCCCACACCCAGGCATGGCTGCAGCCCTCTGCACCCTCCCGAGACACAAACCACAGCGCCGGACACTCACCGAGGTGGCAGCGGATGCGGATGTTGGTGGGCCCGTAGTGCTCAGCGATGACGGTGCCCGGGCTCAGCACAGAGATGCAGGCGTTCCCAAAGACATTGTTGCCAATGCAGGTGCGGAGGCTCCCGAGCAAGCGGTACGTCCGTGGGCATCTCCGGCAGTTCCTGGGCACGCACATGCCCTGGTTCACCAGGTAGAAGGTGAACCACTCCCCGCTGGGTGTGCTGTTCATTTTCCATCCTTGCGGGAGGCTGCAGTTTGAGAACGCCTTGTACAGGGTCTCAAACTCGCACAGGATGGTCTGGAAGTTGCGCTCCAGCAACTCCACGTCGTGCTTTTGAGCGTCCCGGGAGAAGTAGGGCGTGGTGGGCAAGTCGGGCAGGAAGAAGACTTCTGGCTTCTGGATGGAGGGCCGGCTGTTGAGGTAGCGGCCCTGCTCGCGGATGCCCTTGTGGATCCTGCCCATGCCAGACCAGGAGTAGCGCTTGGCGTACTCCTGCAGGTTGTGGTAGAGTTTCTGGTTGAGGCCGTCGTGGTGCGAGCAGCGCACGCACTCGGGCGAGTGGCAGTACACGAAGCCGTTCTGCACCCCGTTGGCCTCGGCGCTCTGCATCAGCGCGTTCACCGTGGCGTAGGCGCGGGGCTGCTCCCGCCCCACGTGGTAGCAGTACCACACGAAGAGGACCAGTAGGCAGGCGACGGCCACCAGGGCCGTGGCGTCGCAGTCGCGGAAAGACTGGATGCCGGTGGCGATGAAATCCCGGAGTCCGTCCAGGGACCAGCTCCAGTCCATCAGCCACTCCAAAGACATGGTGGTGGTGCTGGGAGCGCGCAGCGGGGCCCGGCGGTCACTGCTCGTGGGGCTCAGGGGCACCCACACCATGCAGCCGGGCCGGGGCGCGGCGGGAAGGGGCTGCCATGGGCGAGCGGAGCAGCAGCTCTGCCCTGCGCTCCTGGGAGCTCTGCATTGGCAGCGGTGCCCGGCAGCACCCCTGGGTCAGCAGCCACGTGGCTGGAGGGTCCCCGCCGGTGCTCCTGGGTCCATCATCCTGAAAGGCCGTGCTGGAGGGAGGGTCTGGGGAGAGAAACCCAGAGGTGTTAGGGGAGAGCTTCCCCGTGGGGTCCCTGCTGGGGTCAGTGCACGGGACACAGCCGGAGCTGTGTGCTGGGACTGTGTGGGGCACTGGCTCCTCAGGGAGGGGATGGTGGATAAGGAGCCCAACATCATCCCATGCTGAGTAAAGCCCCCACTGCTCTCAACAGCATCGCCCACAAATATCCAAATGAAAGGCAGTGCAGAAACCCAGACCTCACCTCCCACCACCCCAGTGACCATCTCCCCTCCTCCTCTTCCTCCAGTTTCTCTCCTAAGCTGCTGCCTTATCATGTCTGAAATCTGGCTGCTAAGTGAATAGACACTGCGAGTAGACACTTCACAGCCCTATCTGGCAGCACATCAGCTTATCCCCTCCATCTAACGGCTCTGAAGTGACTCTCCCTCCAGAGACTGAGCTGTGGGAGAGCCCAGAGCTCAGCCAGCACATGGCCACAAGGTCAGCACATGGCCACAGGAACAAGTCGGGGTGGTGGTAACAGGGGCAGGTCAGGTTGGCTTGTTTGATTTCACCAGCTCATCGGTAAGAGCACTGACTCTAAGTAGCAGGATGGGTTTATGAGCCAGGGAAGCCATCCAAACCCTCCCCAGCTCTTCCTGCTAAGGTCCTGCAGCCTCTCAACGTGCATTTCCTTATCAATGGTGATGGGGATGGGCTGCAGGGCTGGAGACCTGGGATTTAGGCAGTGTTACACCCCAGGGAGGAACATCCACACACCCGACCTCCCTCCACCCTACTTCCTTGTAGCACGCTGTCTGCATGCCCCATCCCGGGATCTGCAGTCCACGTGGCACGTCACAGCCTCCCGGGAATCTCAAGATAACTTTCCTCCATCTCCACGGCTGGCATCCCTCCAGACACTCCCGCTTCTCCCGCCCAGGCCTCGGTTCCCGGGGTGCAACCACAGAGTTGGTCCCAGGGGTGTCCCCCGAGGCCGGCACAACCCCCGTGCTACCTGCAGGACTGGAGCATGTTAAGGAAGGCAGCAGAGCCCTGGGGTGATGTGTATTCAGGGTGGCCCTCACCCTACAAAAGGACCTGCTCAGCCACAGCAGCCACGCTCGGTCAGAGCCGATGGCAACACAAAGGCACAGAGGGGACAGAGCTGGGGGATCCGACAGCCTCGGGGTCCCCAGGTCAGAGTCACACCCTGCAAGGGTGGCACGGCACAAACACGGCCCCGCTGCTGCCCCAGGGATGCAGGCAACACCTCAAATCAGGGGGAAACCACCAGAGCAGCAAAACAATCAAGCCCGCATGTCCACACACCACCTGCCTGACCCCAAAGAGCCCGGGAGCCTCGGGCTGCAGAGCCTTGGGGTTCTCTGGGCACAGTCTCCGTGGGACCAGCCCAGAAGCTGCCGCCTGTGCCAGCACGGACACCCCACTGCAAACCTGCCCAAATCCACCTCCACAGGGGCTATGCCAGCACTGGGGCAGGGCCCCAAACATCAAGCAGGGCTCCCGACACACCATGTGGCTGGGAGTGCGCAGGGCGTCCAGTGGGTGCTGTCACCTCCCAGCCACAGCCCTGCACCGAGACTGGTCACATCCAGCACCCCTGGCCTGAGATCCCAGAAAAGGCTCCTCAGCTAATGATAATGGCAGAGCCATTCCAGGGAGTGGAGATCAATTCCACGTTGCACCGAAGTTGTGCAGGACGTGGAGGCGAGCACCGTGCCAGCAGCAGCCGTGTTACATAAGGAAGGCAGAGGCTTCGATGCAGCACAAAGTTGCATCTCGGTGGCTCCGTGGTGGCCCCGGCATCTCCTGGAGGCAGCGGGTTCCGCTCAGCCCGGCCAGGGTCCCCAGGCTGTGGGCCCACGGTGACGGGGACGCGTGGTAGGGATGTCCTCAGCTCGGCACGGCTGGTGTCGCCTTTGGGAGCAGCGTGAGGAGCAGGAGCCTTGGGGTGAGGCGGGATGCCCGCTGCCACTCCGGAACCGGAGCAGTGGGTGCTCCCTTCACCCTCTCCTGAGCATGCCACCCTGCTGGTGCCACCAGAGTAAGTGTCACCCGCGCGCTGCTCTCACCCAGTGTGACGGTGTCACCCGGCGTGGCGGCGTCAGCGGGTGTCACCGCTGTGGCCGCATCGCCCGGCGTGGCAATGGCACGGCCGTGCCGGTGTCCCATCACCCGGCGCGCCGGTGGCACCTGCCGCCG
>VZTF01006771.1:307551-347395 GCA_013397755.1 Cnemophilus loriae | reverse complement strand
GGGCGGCGATGGCCCCCGAGGGAGCGCCCGTCCCGGCTGCGGGCACCCCGGGACGCGGGGACACGGCCCCGGGGACGGGGGGGCTGGGTGGCGGCGGCGGCGGCGGGGGCGCGGGAGGTGCGGGGGCACCGAGGGTGCAGGGGGACGCGCAGGGACAGCGGCTCCAAGGATTCGGGCACTGGGGGCTGCAGCAGTCTGGGGATGCTGGTCCCAGGGGTGGGAGCACGCAGGGATGCAGCCACCAAGGGAATGGTGACTGGCACCAGGGACACAGGCTATTAGGGATGCAGCAGTTGGGATGTGCAGGATTCTGGTTCCAGAGATGCAGGGACACAAAGATCCAGGGAGTACTGGCTCCGGGGATTCCGGCCCCTGGTGCTGCAGCCCTCGGGCTGCAGAGGTTGCTCTTCTCCAAGAACAAGTGCATCTGGCATGCAGGGGACAGGAGCTCCCACTGAGGCAACGTCCAAGATGCAGGCAGACAGGGAATGCCTCAGCGCGGATGTGAGGGTGTGCTGCAGCATCAGGGATGGGGAGAGACTGTTCTCAGGTTGGAGCATCCCTTTACAACTCTTAAGTGCTGGTGGAGAAACTGTTGTGAGCCTTCCTGCTTGCCTTTTTCTTTCCCAACACATTTCCTGTTCCCCTAAGCCAATGCTGCCAGTTCCGGGAGCCCCAGGGGATCCAGTGCTCCGGCCCTCCCTCCTCCATTGCCCAGGTGCCGGGTGAGCGGCTGGGCTGAGCTGCCCGCAGGCAGATGCCGGGTGCACGCAGATCCCGGCTCCAGGCAGAGCCCTGGTAGTGCTGCCTTGCCCTGACCTGTGGCATTGCCACGTGGAGCTGTGTGGGACACGTGTCACTGCTCCTGGCACAAGGAAAGCCCTGCCTGGTTTTGCAGATTTAGCCATCTGGTGCCCACACATCCTCCCCTGGCACTGCTCAGGCTGGGCTCTGGAAGTGGGAGCAGAGGTGTCCTGCACAGCCCCTCAGGTATGCGTGTGCTTCCTCTGAGCAACTTCATCCCTGGTAGTCCTAAAATGCACGTTGTTTTCCATCCTGGCACATTTTTTGCCTTCTGCCCGCTCCTGCTGCTTCCCTGTGCTCCCACCAGTAGATTCCCAAGCCTGGTGAGCTGCTGCAGGGCCCTGGCAGTGTTGTGTGTTGCAGGGTGAAAGGAGACGGAGTTTATTCCATCCTGCTCCTTCCCAGACCCTCCAGCCTCCAGCACAGCTCCTGCTTCTGGCAGACAGCGCATCCTTCTGTCAGCATTCACAGGCTCCGCAGCTCTGGGCTCTCCCCTCCTTTCTGTCCTGCCTCTGCCTTCTGAGCTCTCTGCTTCCTCTGGACCAGCCCCTGGTCCCCAGCTCTACCACTCATCCCTTCCCTGCAGATCAATCTGCCCCTGGCTTTCCTGTGGGGCTCCAAGAGAGCTGGAGAGGGACTTTGGATGAGGGCCTGGAGTGACAGGACAAGGAGGAATGGCTTGAAACTGAGAATAGGTTTAGATGGGATATTGAAAAGAAATTCTTCCCTGTGAGGATGGTGAGGCCCTGGCACAGGCTGCCCAGAGAAGCTGTGGCTGCTCCATCCCTGGAAGCATCCAACACCAGCTTGGACAGGGCTTGGAGCAACCTGGGCTAGTGGAAGGTGTCCCTGCCCATGGCAAGGGGTTGGAACGAGATGCGCTTTGAAGGTCCTTTCCAACCCAAACCAATGATTCCATGATTCTAATTCCTCAGCAAAGGGAGGGCCCCTCCAGCAGCACTCTCCCAGCTCCAGCCTAAACATTCCAGGAAATCCCAGCCCTGGCAGAACACAAGCACAGTTTTGGCAGCAGCTGAGGGGAGGACACTGGCAGTGTCTGCCCCAGGAGGACATCTTGGGAAAAGGGAGAAGGAACCACTGGAGCCAGGAGGCTGCCCACAGACTGGGCTCCTGCCAGGGTCTCACTGGCAGAGCTGTGCCAAGTGCATCCCAGGGCTTTTCCCAGCCCTTCTAGGCTGGGCAGGGATGCTGTGCATGACACGGGCTGGGCAGGGATGCTTTGGCTCACCTGGGCTGGACAGGGATGCTATGCCTCACCTCAGCTGGGCAGGGATGCTGTGCCTAACGGGCTGGGCAGGGATGCTGTGGCTCACCTGGGCTGGGCAGGGATGCTGTGCCTCACGTGGGCTGGGCAGGGATGCTGTGGCTCACCTGGGCTGGGCCGGGACGCNCTGGGCAGGGATGCTGTGGCTCACCTGGGCTGGGCAGGGATGCTGTGCCTCACCTGGGCTGGGCAGGGATGCTGTGCCTGACACGGGCTGGGCAGGGATGCTGTGGCTCACCTGGGCTGGGCAGGGATGCTGTGCCTCACCAGCCTGTGATGCAGCTTGCAGGGAGTCGAGGGGTCCGTGCTGCTCCATCCCTGACCTCGGGGGTCTCTCAGCTGTGTGACTGCCATGGCACAGCCCTGCTGTGCCCCCCACCCGGCCCCAGGCAGGGGGAGGCCGTTGTGGCCGAGGCTGCTGGGCCCAGACAAAGCTCCATCTGCAGCACAACGCGTGAGGCCAGAGATTGGCTCCGGCTTTACGTCACTGAGGAGGAACGGCAGCATCAAGGGCTTTTTTTTTTTCCCCTTCATTTTAATTCTCTTGCAATCTCTGTCCAAAAATAACCCAAGCTCCCTCCCCCAGGAATGCTCTGCATCAGAGCCTTGGCTCCCTCGCCCCCTGTGCATTAGCCTGGCAGCTGCTGAGCAAAGCCATTATCGATGTCACAGTGTAACCTTGGTTAAAAGCACGTTTGGAGAGGGCAGCGTTGTTGCATTGTTTTGGGTGCGGAGGGGCAGGGACAGATGGGAAGCCCCAGGTTTCCTTGGCCGGGCATTTCCCCGGGTGTGGGGTGAGCTGAGCATCCCCCTTCCCTCCCTGCTGCCGGGTCACCTGGGACTGCTGGCATCAGGAAATGCTGTTCCAGCTGGGGTGTCCCGGTGGCGCTGCTCCTTGGCGAGGTGATAGTCACCATGCTGCCACCACGCTCTCAGGCAGGGCCGTGCTCGGGGTGTCCCGCAGGCACCCGGGGTCCCCCCGCAGGACCTTGCCCTGCCCACACCTGATGCTGGAGGGAAACTTCGTGGGGGCTCGTTTCTGCCCCCACCGGAGCAGCTCAGCCCAGAGAGACTCCCAGGGAGCAGGGGGGGATTTTTCCCACCCAGCCCCGGGATCTTCTCGAGCTGTGCCTGCCTGCTCCATGTGGGAAGCAGCTGGTGTGGAGCCATATAGGGACAGGTGAGGCAGCCCCCCCTTGTCGCCTCAGTGGTCTCCCTGTGGTTTTGGGGAGCTGCCCTGCCCCAGCTCCCAAAGGAGCTGCCAGGTGACAGCCACAGGTTGTTGGGCAGCCGATGGGTGATCAGGGCACAGGCAGGATGGGTCCCCACAGACCCCCTGCCCACTGGGGTTGGGCTACCAGGGCTCCCCCAGGGTTCCTGCATGTCCTCTGTGATGTGGCCACGGGTCTCCAGTGGGGTCCCAGTGCCTCGGGGCAGCACCCAGACCCCCACCCACTCTGTGAGACATCACTGGGCTGGGCTGGCACGGGAAGGGACAACGCTGAGTTCAGAGGGCAGTGCTCCTGTGGGGCAACCCATGGAGGGGAGATGCCCCCCGGGCCGTGCCAGGTCACCTCATGTCCCAGCAGGGTTCAAATGCCTCCATCCCACGGGAGCAGAGGGCACTGTAGGGCTGCACCAGGGCAAGACCTGGCACTCAGAGCCAAGCCAGTGGCATCGGGCCACCATCCCACAGCGGGGCATGTGGTGTGCCCAGCCCTCACCCTGCCCTGCAGGGCTGCAGCCTTGGGCCAGAGTCTCTGCAAACTGATTTCAGACATTTAAAAATACAGAACACTTGGTATCGAGGTTATAGTGAACGCTAGAGCTTCCCACGGAACTACTTTATCATGTTCAAAAATATTTAATCCCAGCAATTTTCACATTGTTCTTATAAAAACAGACATATATGAAGGGAAATGAAATGCTTCGTACATTTTTCGGCACATTTTTTTTTCTCTTTTTTTTTTTTTAACCTTTACAAATTACAAACACACATTCGTTGTTTTGAAAGGAAAACCCCTAAATCCCAGCTGTACACTGCAGAGCTGCACCAACCACCCCGAGCTCACCCAGCCTCCCGCTCTTGCGATTGTTCTACAAGGACAAAAGGAGGACAGCAGCAGCCAAGGACGTGGCAGTGGCTTCGCTGCCGTCCCCAGGGGCTGGCTGAGGAGGGGCGCGGGGACAGGGTGGTCCTTTGGGGTCCGTGTCCCTACTGCTGTGTGGCTCTGGCAGGGGTGATGCAGTGAAGGAGCGCAGGGGATGGCAAGGGTGGAACCGAGGGGCCGATTTCTGCCTGTTCTGCTCCCCACAGAGCTCGTGTGCTGAAGCCGCCACACATCCCACCTGCCTCTTCTTCCAAACACCTCCACCTTCATCCCCTGCCCGGCTGTGGGACCCAGCCAGGTGCGGATCCGGGAGGTGCGGGGTGGGCAGCGCGGCACAGCTCGGCCGGGCCCCTCCTGCAGCAGGAGCCAGGGAGCCCAGCCCGTCCTGCTTACCCTGAGATGCTGCCGGGGGGCAAAGGGTGACCTCGGGGTGTTCCTGGCAGGGTGACGGGAAGTGCTGCTGGAGAGGAGCAACGGGCAGAGAGCAGAGAGACACCGGCTGGGAGCTCTGCTCGCTCCAGAGCGGCTTCCAGGGCGGCTTCCAGGGCGGCTTCCAGGGCGGCTTCCAGGGCTCCCAGCTCCACTGGGCCGGCGGCTGGGTGGCACTGGTTGGTGCTTCTCCGCAGAGCATCACCCCGGAGTCCTGGCTCGCTGCTTCTCCACGTCCAAAGCGAAGTGGGAAAAGAAAGCAGCACGTACCTCGTGTGTGCCAGGCTGTCCCTGCTCGCTGGCCGGCGGCTCTCCTGAGCCCTGCAGCGAGGACGGTCCCTGCGCCGGTGCCCCCCGAGCCCCCCGGGGGAGGGTCCCACTTGGGGAGCCGGGAGCTGCGGGATGGGACCCTGTGGGGGACCCTGCGCTACCTCAGCTCCCAGCAATCAACCGCAGGCTCTTGCAATGGAGACATCTTTAATTTTTAACAACATCAGAACCGCAAAAATCCCCCTGCGTCTGTGTGGGCAGTGCCGGGGGACGCTCCGCCATGGAGGGGGACACTCTGCCATGGAGGGGGACACTCTGCCATGGAGGGGGACATGGTAGTGCCCCCGTGCCCCCCTGGCCTCACCAGGACCCAGCTCTGTCCCGGCTCCCACTGCTGCCTGTGCCCAGGGCTGGGCAGCACACCTATCGCAGTTTAAATAGAATAAATACAGTGAAGAAAACAGTAAAATCTTCAATAGAGAGGCAAAAGGAAAGACAACAGCAGGTCCGGGGGTCCAACCAAACTCCACGTGGTCTCTGGATTAGTTACTGAGGAAGTTCTATGAGAGCACATTAAGTTCGCTGCTGGAGACTCTCTTACCGCTGTCCTTATATTGAAACCTCATATTCTCGTGTTTCCTGCAAGCAAGGAAAAGCCAGTTGAGGGCAGCAGCTGCATTTCAGGATCATCTCCCCGTGCCCAGGCAGCAAGAGAGATGCTGGTTGTTGCTTTGTTGCCAGGGGAGCGATGCCCTCGCAGCCAGGACCCCGCAGCCCCCTGTGCCTCCCAACCCGCACGGATGGGCTCGTGCCCCGTCGCTCAGTGCTCCCGCAGCAGCCTGGCTGCCTGGACTCATCCCGTGGCTGCCCACCCAGCCGAGCCCCTCAGGGGTGTCCCTAGAGAGGGCAGGCACAGCAGGACTCACCCCTGTCTCATAAATCGGGTTGTCGAACTCCGTTTCTACCGTGATCTGGCTGTAGGGGTGGGAGTACATGAGAGGCAGGCGGAGGCTGGAGTAGTACCGGCACCTGCGGAGAGAGGCGGAGTCACTGGGCTGCACGGACTGATTCCAGAACCACATCCCCCCATCCCAGCCCCTCCCAGCACCACGCCCGGGCCGCTCTGAGCCAGCCCTGGCCGTTCCCCCCCAGCTCTGTGCCAGCCCCCTGCAGCCCCACCTGGTGAGATAGATGTACGCTCCTCCCAGCAGCAGGGAGATGATCAGCACCGGGATGAAGATGGCCAAAGCCATATTTCCCCCCTCGAGTGACGTCTCTGCAGCAGCTTCTGCTACTGAAAGGACAAGATCTATTATGCTGGCATTTGCGGGCACCGTGTGATCCTCTCTCTGCCTCTCCCCCTCCTACCAGGCTCCACCAGGATCCTGCGCATCCAGGAAACCCACGTCACTCACCTTCGAGAGCGTGTTCAAAGCTGTCTTGGTTCACTGGAAGAGAGATGGAGAGTTACTGGTCTGTAGCTGGGTTTGACTGGGTGCTGGCAGCTGTTGCCTGCTGGGAAACCCAAACCTGGGATCTCCTGCCCCATTTGGTCCCAAACCACGCTGCGAACTCCCAGTTTTTAATAAACTCTTGGTGTCTGTAAGCACGTGGCCAGGACTGAGCAGGCTGGGCTGAGCAGAGCCCAGATCCAGAGAAGCTCCAGGCCTCAGATGAGTTCAGCTCCCAGCCAGGATCTGCAGCCAGACCAAGGTCCCCGGGCTGTCCCAGGTTGGGGACAGAGGTGTTGGCTGTCCCCTTGCCCCCCATCCCCCTCCCTGTTACCTTTGCAGATGGGCAGGGGGCCGCTCCAGTGGGATGGCTGGCCCAGGATGCATTTGATGGTCACCTCCCCCATGAGTTCAAAGCCTTCATAGCACATGAAGGTCAGGGACTCTCCTGGCAGGTAGAGGCGCTTATAAAGAATTTGGTACCCGTTTTCTGGCAGTCCTGGGTTATCACAGGCCAGCGACTCCTCAGCTGAAAGGGAATGAAACACATCCAGGGTGAGCCCAGGGCTTGGGCTGTGGAGGGAGAGAAGGAGCCTGGGGGCAGTGAGAAAGCACCCAAGCCCTCACCCCACCATGCTTCCAGGTAGCTCAAGGCTCTGCACCAACTCCCGCAGCTGGGCAAGGTCCTGGCTGCAGGAAAGGGCTGCCTGGGACCCCCAGAGAGGAGTTGGACTGCAGGGGAGCAGGAGAGACCACCCGGACTTACAGACGCAGTGCGGGAGCCGCGAGGTCCAGATGGGGGTCCCGGTCTCGCGGCTGTAGCAGGTGAGCAGGGAGCTGCCCTCCAGCACGAAGCCGGGGTTGCAGGTGTACTGGATGGTGGTGCCCACCAGCAGCACCGGGTCCGAGATGAGGCGGGTGGAGTGCTCCACCTCCCCCGGGTCCGTGCAGTACATAACTGGGGAGAGAGGATGGCTGAGCTGGGAGCCCCTCGGAGCAGGAGCCCCTTGGAGCTGGGAGCCCCTCGGAGTGGGACCGGCGCTGTTACAGGGTGTGGGACGGGGACAGCAGCACTCTTCTGCTGGGGCACTCACTCTTTTCACAGAAGGGGGGGTCGCTGCTCCAGCTGAGGTCCCACTGGCAAGTGAGGGTGTCGCTGCCCACAATGTCATAGCCTGGGTCACACTGGTAGGTGATCTTGGCCCCTCTCACCAGCTCCGTGTGTGACGTGGTCTTCCAGCCGTTCTGGATCTCAGGCAGGTCGGAGCAAGAGTCGTTGCGGGACACCTCTGCAGCCAAGAGGGGTTCTGGCTGTCACCCACCAAGCGGGACCCCATGGCACAGCCCTTCTCAGAGCCACCCCAGCTGGACACATGGTTCTTGCCAAGGGCCTGTCCCTCCATACAGCTCTCCAGCCCCATGCTCCACAAATGGCACAGCTGGGCTGCGGGCAGCACCCCCTGGGCACAGGGAAAGGGCAGCAGAGGGGGACAGGGGCTCTTTGAAGCCTCCCCAGCCCTGACCCTACAGGCAGGCAGAGGGCTGGGCTGGTGAAAATGGGGCAGTGTCTGTGCTGGGGTCAGGACAACCTGGGAACACCAGGCTCAGCTCCGGCTGCGAGTGCAGGAGAGGTGCCAGCACCACGGTGACAGCATAGCTGGTTTGTTCAGGGGAGGATTTGTTCCCTGCCTCTCCCGGACTGGTTTGCTCAGGTGAGTGGTTGTGCCCTGCCCTCCGCAGCCCTGTGTGCTGCAGAGCACCGAGGAGGGCCCTGCAGCCTCCCTGGTGCTCTGCATTGCAGCTCGCTCTGTTTGTCGTAGCCAGGGCTGTCAGCAGTGCAAGGGAAACATGCCTGGAATGAGTCTGGCACGGGAAGGAGGGTGGGGGAGAGGCAGCCAGAGGCCACAGGCAGCTGTGGGGATGGAATGCCGTTCCCAGTCCTTGTCCCTGCCGCCGGCACCCACAGCCCCAGCCTGGCAAGCACAGCTGCCCCAAAGGACAATGGAACGGATGTCTCCAGGTGCAGTCTGAGCTGCTCTGGAGCAAAGAGATGGGAGCTGGGAACATCCATCTCAGGAACCCACCCAGGGACTGGCTTCAGTGACCCCTCCTGCCATCAGCTCATGCTTGACAGTGCGTGTGTGGGGATCCTGCATCCCTGTTTCCAGCAATTTCTTTCCCTCTGGGCTAACGGGGACCAAAAATGCCTTGTCACCAGCCTGAAGGAGGGGAGACATACAGGGACACCCCAAAAGTGACTGACCCAGAGTCCTGCAGCTGGGCTGGGGGTTCTGCCGGAGCTGGGTGGGATGTGAAGGGGGTGCTGGTGCCACAGTGACTCTCCCTGCTTCCAGCCCCAGCACCTGGGCAGTCTGGGCTGGCTGAGCGTCACATCCTCACACCAGCACCCCGCTCCCCGTACCTATGTAGTTCATGATGAATCCTTGCCCCTTCCCAAAGATGAGCCCGGCAGGGTCCGAGTGGAACTGGATGGTGAGGTCGGGGCTGGAGGAGTAGAGCTTCTGGGGGCCGCTGCTGCCAACGTACTGCCCCAGGATGCGGGCGGAGAGCTCGTCCCCGTCGTAGATGGTGAGGATGTCGCTGTTGGTGATGTTCAGGCTGAGAGGAGAGTTTGGTTAGAGAGCAGCGTGTGTCGGGAGCCCAGGCAGGACACAACATGCGGAGGTCAAGGGGCAGCCAGGTGACCTCTCTCCGGGTCACCTCCCTCCCGGGGGTTCGAGGCCGGGCGGAGCCGGCGGCTCCCGGGACCCTGCGCTTGGAAGTGCCAGTCCCGGCGGTGTCGCGCTTGTCCCCGCGGCCACCAGAGCGCAGTGGAGGCCCGCGGATGGCGGGGACGGCCGGGGACACCGGGCAGGGATGGCTGCAGCCTCCGTCCACCTTGGGGATGCGGCTGCGCCGGAGCCGAAGGGGATGGGGGGGCCTCGCTCCTCTCCCCCCGCTCCAAGGCCAAGGGCAGGGGATGGATGCACACGCCGAGGGACACACGGCTCTGGTGCCGGGAGGGTTCTCTGGGTGCCCAAGGCTGGCAGCGTGGGTGAACGATCACATCAGCCCAAAGGGTGGGCACTGACGCCCCTTCCCTGCTCGCTGTCCTGCCATGTCTGCGTCCCAGGAAGGCTCCCCAGGGCTGGAAGCACAGCCGGCACCCGTGCTGTCCTGCAGGGCGGCACAGGAGGGACTGGGGCAGGGACAACCGTCCTCCCCTTCCCCAGGGGGAAGAGGGCCGGAGGAGAGCACCAGGATGCTCCCAGCCGCACAGGAGATATCTGAGCTGATCCCCAAACGTTTTATTAGGAATGTTCTTGGAGGGAGCCCAGCTAATCCCCATGGCAAGCTGACATTTGTAGTAAATCTCTGCTTTCTGTCAAACACGATTTTCTCAGTGACATTTATGCCTGATGACTTCAAATCACTTTGCCTCCAGTTCTGCTCAGCCCAAGCACCCACAGAGCTGGGAAAGGTGTGCTGGGAGCTCCGGCTTGGGATTTTATGGGGAGCTTTAAAATCTTTATGACTCTAAGCCTCTACTTGAAACACGTCCTCCTCTTGAAAACCCAAAATAGCATCAAAGGAGGCTCCCGCTGCAGCAGCAGCATTACCATGCCAAGAGCTCCCAGTCTGGCACTGGATCCCATTCCCCTCTGACCCCAGCATGTTCAGCCTGGGCTTTCTGGGTGGCTCTGCTCCCTTAGTGCCTGTATTTCACATTCAGCCCAAAGATTGAGCTGTTTCCATCTCGTGGATGCCTCCAGGCTCTCCTAACCCCGCATGACCCATCTCCTGACGGTGCTGTCACCCCAGTAGCACATGGACACGTGCTACTGTGGCACCGCTCCCTGTGGAGAATTCCAAAGCCATTGGAGCAGCAATTAACTGCTGCTGTGGATGGTGTAATGGTGCTTTGAAGTCAGGGAGCATCACTGAGTCGTGCCCAGGGTGCCAGGTGCATCAAAGGGGGTTGTGGAAGCTCCGAGGGGGAGAACAGAACATGGCAAGACTCTTCCCTGTGAGAGAGGGGAGGCCCTGGCACAGGGTGCCCAAAGAAGCTGTGGCTGTCCCTGGATCCCTGGAAGTGTCCAAGGCCAGGCTGGAAGGGGCTTGGAGCAACCTGGGATAGTGGAAGGTGTCCCTGCCCATGGCAGGGGGTGGCACTGGATGGGCTTTAAGGTCCCTCCGACCAACCTGTTCTGGTTTTATGGCACAGATCCCTGGGGTGAGGGGAGCGGGATACTGCAGCAGAATGAGGTGGGCACTGCTGGGGCAGAGACAGACATTGAGATCCTGGGCTACTCACAGCTGGATGTCCAGGAAGAGCCGCTTCTCCTCGCCTACATGGATCCTCCAGATGCAATCCTCCCCCTCCGTGTAGGGCTCCGGCCAGTTGGGGGACAGGATCACCCCGGCCACGGCGGTCAGCTCCCCCCCACACGTGGCTGTGGGGGCAAGGGGTGGGCAGGGCTCAGCGGGGCCCCAAGGGGCCTCACCCCACACCCAGCATCGCCCACGGGCAGGACTGACCTCGGCACAGCGGCTCCGTGTCATTCCAGTAGGGGTCCCGCATGTTGATGCACTCGATGACAGCAGGGCCCTGCTCCAGGGAGTGGCCAGGGTCACAGGTGAACTCCACGGTGGTGCCCAGGTTGTAGGTGGGGTCAGAGGTGGTGAAGTTCCCGTTCTGGATGTAGGGCTCGTAGCAGTGGCCGCGCTCGAAGGCTGGAAGAGAACCCTGTTAGCTGTAGGGTGTAGGGACATGGAAATTCTCCCTGCTCTGGAGCTTCCCTGGGTGACCCCCAGGCCCCATTGCTGTCCCCACAAGAACCTGACCCCTGCACCCCCACCTGCATGGATGGCCTCTTCCTTGGAGTGTTTTACAGGCAATTAGGATTAACAACAATTTATCTGTTCTGAGCCATGCAGGCCTAACCAAACCCCAGTCCCATGATGGATCAGCTCTAGGGAAGTGCTCAGGGCACTGCTGGTCACTGTGTTTCCCAAGCTGGGGATGCCAAGCCATCCACCCTGGGGCTGCTGCGTGTTACTGAGCCTGCTCAGGGCTGTAGGGCTCCTGTGGGAATGATCCTGCAGTGGGATCCACTTAAATGACAACGGGAGCTACAGAGGGGCACCAGGACTGCCCGTGCTGGGGACAGCCAGGACCCTTCCTGCAGCCACGTGTCTGTAGCTGCCCCCTGGGGCTGGGTGTCCTGGCTGAGCCGGGCACTGCCCTCGGGTCCCACCACGGGGACACGGCACCTTCGAAGCGGATGTTGAAGGCCGTGGCGGCCGCGGGCTCCTCGGCGAGGAAGTCGATCCTGATGGAGGAGCCGTCGCTGATGACGCCCTCGAAGGGGACGCTGTCGGCGCGCAGGGAGTCGTAGAGCACGGCCGAGCGGTTGGTGTCCCCGCTGTACACCACCATCCTGCAGGACAACGCGGAATGTCACACGGGACAGCGTCCCTGACTCCCACCCGGACACAAGGGCGGTGAGGTGGAGCAGCTGGCACCAGCTGGCAGCTTCTAAATTTGGGTATATTCTGGGCCCTTCTCTCCAAGACAGACATGAAGGGGCTGGAGCGTGTCCAGGGAAGGGAATGGAGCTGGAGAAGGGTCTGGAGAACCAGGAGCAGCTGAGGGAGCTGGGGGGGCTCAGCCTGGAGAAAAGGAGGCTCAGGGGGGACCTTCTGGCTCTGCACAACTCCCTGACAGGAGGGGGCAGCCAGGGAAGGGTCAGGCTCTGCTCCCAGGGAACAAGGGACAGGATGAGAGGAAATGGCTTGTGTCAGGGAAGGTTTAGACTGGATATCGTGGAAAATTTCTTCCTCAAGAGGGTTGTCAAGCACAGAAACAGCTGCCCAGGGCACTGGTGGAGTTCCCATCCCTGGAGGGGTTTAACAGCCATGTAAATGTGGCACTTGGAGACATGGTTTAGTGGTGGCCTTGGCAGTACTGGAGGACAATTGAACTCAGTGATCTCAGAGGGCTTTTCCAACCCAAATAATCCCATTTTTCTATATTTAGTGCCCAGCAAAAGGCCCTGCTCCTCACTCCACACAAAAGAAAACCCCTGGAGCCCCCTGGAAGCTCTCTGCAGTCCCAGGGCTGTGGGCAAACGGACTCTCTGCAGACCTTACGGCCAACAGCAGCTCCTGGAGCCTCACCTGTCCTTCTCAGTCAGCAGGAGCTTCTCAAAGTGCAGGTGCAGCTTCTGGCCCGGGGGGGCCCCGATGGCCCACACGCAGAACATGCTGCCGGACTGGTTCCCGCTGTAGCTGGGGGACAGCACGCGGCCGATGGTGGCATTGTGGACTGTCCCTCCACAGGGAGCTGCAACACAGAGCACGGCCCCGCTGGGATGGGCACGGGGACAGCGGCATTTGTGCTCCCCCAGCCTGGGGCTGAGCTCCTCTGCCCGGCTCTCCTCAGAGTGCCTAGTGCGCAAACCCCTTGCCTGGCTCTGCTTTGCTCTGTCTGTACATCTTTATACTTACAAATGCGTATTTATACTCACACACACACACACACATAAAATCTTAATGTCCTGTCCCTTTGCTGCCTAATGAGGGGACAGATTCTACTGTCGCTGCCTGACCACCTGTGGCACCTCAGGCCATGCTCTGTGCAGGGCAGGGCATCGCTCTCACCCCCTCCCAGGACCACATCCAACTCACGGGGCAAAGAAAGGAACTCATGTTTTCCTCGGTGGAGCCCAGTTTTCCATCCCTGGGGCTGGGATGTGCAGGGTACCTGAGCAGATGGGCTCGGGGCTGCTCCAGTGCGGCCGGGACGCGTTGATGCAGGTCAGCATGCGGGGGCCCTGCAGCTCGTAGCCCAGGTGACAGTGGAAGTGAGCAATGCCACCCGAGTGCAGATCCATCACCATCACGTCTCCAAAGTCGGGTCTCCGTGGGAAGTTGCAGCTCAGCATAAACACTGGAACAGGCACACATTGGGAGCTCAGGGCTCAGCTGCTCCCAGCCTCCCCATGGGGACATGCTGGATGTGCCCACATGTCACACAGACCAGCGGCAGAGCACCACCAGCCCCCCGCTGCTGCCGCTTCCCCACCTGTTACTGCTCTTGCCCAGACCCAGTTTCTATTTTAAAAATAATTTGCTGGAACTCATTTATTTTTTAAAGCTCTTCGAGGTAAAAAATAGACCGGCAGTGTGAGTGTATGCAGGAGGAGCTGCTGCACGGGGACAGAAACAGGGCAAGGCGGGTGTGAGAGGCACAGCCAGCACTGGGGTTGGGGACATCGGGGCACACTGAACCCTCTACCCTGGCCACAACACCTCAACCTGTCCCAGCCGATGCTTTGGGCACGGGCAGGTGGTGAAACAGGAGCCTGGCTGGTCTGTGGGGGCACAGCCCACCGTCCTCCCACCCATACTGGGGACACACCCACCCTGGTAGTGGAGCTGGAAGGTCCCCACCACGTCGTCCTGGAAGGTGCGGAAGTAGACAGAGATGGTGTTGGTGGGGCTGCGGATCACCTGGCCCTCCACCAGCAGGGTCTGGTTGGCCAAGACCACCAGGGCATCGCCATCCACGCCGCGGATGGACAGCACCTCCCCGTCCGACAGGTTCACGCTCTTCACCTGCGGGGAGCAGAGACCTGTGAGCTGCGGGGGCAGAGTGGGGGCCCCGGTGGTCCCATCCCAGCCCTGTCACACAGACCCGCAGAGCATCTCACCAGCGCAGAGCTGCAACCAAACCAGGGCACTCCTCAGGGTTTGGTGCTCACCACCCACCCCGTGCTCCAGGAATCCTCCCCAGGATCCCTCACCCCACAGGGGAGCGCATGGGGAGCCACACAGCAAGTGCATCTAATGAGTAGTTCCAAAAGGCTTTAATTATTATTTGGAAATAGCTGAGCAGTAACCTCACATTTACATTTCACGTCCATTTAGCTTAATAAATGGGCTCATATTTCAGCAGAAAGATGCTCATCAGACCGTTTGTTTCCCTGAGTGTGCGAGGCCCGGGGCTCTATATTTAGCACCAGCCCAGCCGTGATTGGGAGCGCTCCCGACGATGTTGTGACTGGAGCGATTTGTGGCTGTTGTCACCACCGTGCCCACCTCCCCCTGGCACTCAGGGCTGGGATGTGCCCTGCTCCAAGGGCACCGCACGGAGCCACCCCCAGCCCTCGGCATCCTGAGCCTGCTCCCGAAGGAAAATCCCTGGAAAAGCTCGTTCCTCGCTGCAAAGCTGGATTAACATCCCCAGGCTGGTTCAGAGCCTGCCTGGGTTCACCCCAGCCCGTGTTTCAATCCAAGAGGAGCTGATTTTGCCTTATTTTGCAGCAGGATGCTGGGTCCTGGCAGGGAAAAGCATTGTCAGGAACATGGGCCAAGTGCAGCTCTGCCCCCCAACCTGCCCTGGGTTATTTCTTCTTTTCCAGATATTGTCCCAAAATCGTGCCTCCCCAGCATGGCCAGCACACACTGTGGCTGGTGGGATGGCTAAGATCTAATTATTAATAAATGGGATTAATTAAGTGTTATTTGGTCGAATTGTTTGGAGTCCAGGAATCTAAATGGGCTCCATACAACGCCAACGATTTCCCTCGGCTCCCACTGGGACAGAGCTTTGCTTCCCCAGCTGGGTCTGGATCCCTGCGAAGATTCTTCCAAGGTGTTTCTGACAGATTTTGTTCTGCAGTCCCTTGAAGCCAAACCTGTTCCCCAGCTGGCTCCCTCCAGTGATGGTGGCATCACGCACATGACACAGAGCCAAATCACTCCCGGAAATTGGGAAGGGGATTCAGGGGAGCAGCTGGAGCAGGCAGAGCTCTGCGGGAGGTAGGAAGCCGGAGATCAGTGCTGGGTGTCACGGGACGCACACACGCTCTCCGTTCCACCATCAGCCTCCCCTCGGTAAAGCCAGGAGAGCAGGGTGTCACCGCAAGCGCCATTCCCTGTGCCAGCACCAGGCTGGCATTCCCAGAGGAGCCCGGAGTAACCAGTGAGTGCAGACGCTGCCGTGGCCCCGCGCCAGGGACCGTCAGCCCTGCGAGAGGGACCATATGTGCGAGCTCCTGCCAGGGGCTGGGAGCAGGAGCTCCGACTTCAATCACAGCCTGCACCGACAGCAGCTCCTCCAGAGCCTTGGGAAGGCAGGAGGGATCCTCGAGTCAGGCTGCCAGCCTCGCTCACCCACTGGAAAGCCTCTTTAGGGAAATTCTATTTCCTGCCAAGAAGATTCAAGAATTTATAAAAATAAATAGAATTTCATGAAGCATTCGGAGAGCTGGCTGCTCCCAGCTCCCACGGCTGCCGTGGCACAGGCAGGGACACAACTCTCCCTGGAATGCTGTGACGGGTGCAGGGGTGGGCAGTGAGCTGAGCAGGGACCCCGAGCTCTCACACAGCCCAGGGCAGCTCCCAGCCTTTCCCGGGACCATGCCTGACATCCAGGCTTTGTGTCCACCCCTCCTCAAAGGCAGATTTCCCTGCAGTGAGTGAGGGTCTGGCTCCAAAGGATGTGGAGGGTCCCTGTGTCCTCTTGCAGGGCTCCCAGTGCCTGTCTCACCAATTTTGGCCAGGGCTGGAATGCCACAGGCCACCACCAGGACATCCCACAGCCCCTGCAGTGAGAGGTGACTGCCCATGCAGGGGGTCCTGTCCCAGGGGCTTCTCTTTGCTCCTGCAGATGCCTTTGATGAGATTCCCAGGGTAAGAGGCTGCATCTCCCTGCTACAGGAGCTGGGAATCAAATCCAAACCCCTCTGATGGGACCCCATACCCCACATCCCAGCTTATCCAGCGCCTTCCCTTTGGAATTCACCTCCGAGCCCCGAGCCCGTGGTGCTGCAGCACAGGGCACTGCCAGCTGCAGATGAGGCCATGCTCCACCAGCACCGACCTGCTGTTGTGATTTAATTTGTCTGAAACGCTCCGAAGCATCAGCAAAGCAAAATGCAAAGCTTGGGGGGGTGGAGAGGCCAATTTTATGCTCCATTAAAACCTCAGCTCACAACGGAGTGAGGTCAGGAGTGGTGTCACCTGATGGATTATGGACAGAGGCGAATTTACAGCAGAGCAGCCTGTCTTTAGCACCCTGTGGATCTGAGGAGACAGTTGCTGTGTCCAGTTACTTTTCCACTGCCATGGAAAAGTGACTGAGCTGCTCAGACACCCCAGTGCTCAGCCTGCACCACTGCTGCTCCCAGGGCAACCTCCCCACCAGGGCTGGCAGCCACAGTGACCTCGTGCCCTGGCAGCTACCCCTGCCTCTGCCCACCTGGGGGGACAGCGGGGACAACCCCACTGGAACTCCTGCTCCTTTTAATGTGCACTTTTAATTAAACAAATTCAAAGTGAAGGGATTTTAATTGGATGCAAATGGCGACATGGAGAAAACGCAAGAAGAAAGGATTGCAGGGAGCATGGAGACCCCGGGCTGGTTTGACCCAGAGAGCGTTTGGAATGTGCAGAGGCCCCTGCCCTGCTCACAGCCTCACCAGGCTGAGGGATGCTCATTTTGGGGAGAGCTGATGGTGCACACCAGCCTGGGTGAGACCCCCTGCTCTGATGGGTGGATATTTGCTGGGCACCTGCACCAGCCAGAGAGGGAACCTGGGCTGCCCTCCTGGACTTTCTGCACCCTCAGGGCCACCCAAATCCCTCCCAGAAAATGGAGGGTGCAGAGGACAGGGGGCTGGTGGCTCCTTCCCATCAAGTGCCTTTTTAACAACCTGCTGCCAGCGCCTCTTACCTAAATTAATTGCGTGACATTTAAAGAGTTTGATCATCGCTGACATTCAGGATGTTCCAGCTCCCTCACAGAGTTCATTTAATTCAAGGCCTCAGAAAAATCTATTTTTTCCCTGGAAAGGGGTGTTTTATCAAGTGAAGGTGCCCAGGGCAGAGATGCCCAAGTCTTTGGGCGCATTTGGTGCGGTGACCAGGGGGGTCTGGCTGTGGGGATCCCCCCGAAGGCACGGCTCACCTGGAGCTCGACGCCGTAGCCGGTGTAGACGGTGACATTGTAGATGCACTGCAAGTACCCGTGCAGGGGCAGTGGGGGGTAATCCGTGGAGTCGATGTAGCCCTCGGGGTCGTGGAAGCTCATGCTGCAGAGCACTGGGGGGACACACAGTGGGGTCACACCGAGGGACATTCACCTGGCACTTCCCTCCCACGCTCCAAAACCCAGCACCCCAGTCCCCGCACCATCGGTGATCCCATGGCATCACAGGATCCCAGAGTGGTTTGGGTTGGAAGGGACATTAAAGCCCAACCCCTGCCACAGGCAGGGACACCTTCCACTAGCCCAGGTTGCTCCAAGCCCCATCCAAGCTGGCCTTGGACACTTCCAGGGATCCAGGAGCAGCCACAGCTTCTCCGGGCAACCTCTGCCAGGGCCTCACCACCATCACAGTGAAGAATTTCTTCCCAATACCGCATCTAACCATGATCCTGGTAGTGGGCAGCCATTCCCCCTTGTCCTGTCACTCCATGCCTTGTCCCAAGTCCCTCTCCAGCTCTCTTGAAGCCCCTTTAGGAAGTAGAAGGAGCTCTAAGCTCTCCCTGGAGCCTTCTCCCAGCTCTCCCAGCCTTTTCTCTTTGCACAATTGTTTAATCCCTCCAATCATAAAGTGCATGAAGAGCAGAAGATTTTAGGCAGCCCCCAAACCTGGGTGGTGACCTGATTTTGGGGAAGCTGCCTAAACACAGGCGTGCTCCCCACCAGTGCCATAGCCCCGTGCCTGTGCTCAGCTCAGCTCACCCGGGGTGGGCTCCGTGGTTGTGACGGTGGTGGTGATGATGGTGGACGTGGTGGTTTCCTGGCTGTCCTCCGACGCAGAGCCGTGCACGTCTCTCTCCGCGCTGTTTGTTGGGATAACGGCAGCGCCAGCAGGAGCCGAGGTCGGAGCCTCTCCGGCATCCCCCGTGCTGTCAGGGAAGGGCCCAGGGAGGGCTGGGGGCAGGGTGGAAGGGGAGATCTGCAGCGTGGGATGGCTGGTGGTGGCCTGGTCCCCCCAGGGCAGCTCGGGGGGGCTCCGCTCCGTGTCCTCTGCTGGCACCCGCAGCCCTGGGGCAGCCGTGGGGAGCCTGGAGCTCCGTGGGCTGGCTGGGGAGGCGGTGCCGGGGGGCCCTGCCAGGGTGGGCTTCAGCCTTGGGTGCTTCCTTCCTGTATTTACTTGCTTTAGATTCGGTGGCTTTTTCTTAACAGGGGAAGTTTGTTTGGCAGCAGGTCTGGTAGGCAGGAGCGGCGTGGTTTCCTCCGCCGGCACGGCACCGTCCTCCAGGGCCGGCAGCAGGTTGAGGGCAGTGCCCTGCCCGAGCCCCCCGGCTCCGGGGTCTGAACCCATGGCATGCCCAAAATCCTCAGCTCCACCAGTCAAACCCGTGCCGTGCCCGAGCTCTGCAGCTCCACCGCCCGTCTTCTCCACCGGCTCATCCGCAGCGAGAGGGTCCGGACTGGCCGGCACCAGCGCTGCCCCCGATCCGCTGTCTGCAAAGAACAGGGAAAGGTGGGAATTTGGCAAAGCTGGGCATGAAATTAGAGCTGTGCTGCTGGTGTGAAATCAGCCCCCTGGGAAGCTGTGGCTGCAGGAACACCCACCACTTCCCAAAGAAGGAACAACCGGCCCCCACAGCACAGCACACCCGCCTTGGCAGAGCCCCCTCAGGCACCGCCGTGTTGGACAAACTCAACCCAATGTTTGCTGGGAACAGGGATGGGCAGGAAAGGGTGAGTGACCAAAGCCGCCCAGCACCGCTCTGGCAAGGGGGTAATTGAATAAATACAGATTCATCCACCACCATGGGGCGACCGGGCTGTGATCCATGGGCTGGAATTCGCCATGAGCTCTGTGAGATGCCGCAAAGAGCTCCGAGAGCCCAAGAGTCAACGCTTTCCATGGAAACTGCAGTTGCCAGGGAAAGTGCTTAATGCACGGTACTTAAAGACCATCATTCCAGCCCCCTCAGCTCCCCTGGGAGCGTTTGGAGCCTCCAGAACGCAGGGTCCCTGTCCCTGTGTGGGCACGGGGGGGGTGTCTGCAAGCCTCCAGCCCCACTGCTGGCCTGGGGCTGCCCAGGCTCGTGCTCCCCTTTGTGGCTGCACACGAAGGCACCGACTGATCCCTAAAGCAGCTCGAGCTGCTGTGACGTGCCCGTGGTGGCAGCCAGGACATGTGTCCACCACGGCACCAGCTCTCCATGGAATGGGAGCTGGAGCAGCAGTCCAAGTTTCCTTCCCAAGCAGACTCCAGGTAAACCTCGGCTCACCTCGGCAGGACGGGTGCTTTAAACAGAAGCACAGCTCTCGGGTTACATTTCACTTGAAGTTTTCTGTTTCAAATTCTGCTGATTAAGGTAGGACTGTGTCGTGGTTTGAGTGTGAATGAAAAGGGGGCAAAAAAGAAAAAAAGGAGCTTTTGGATGTAAATCCTTAAACACTGGGACACTGCTGGGTGACACTGCCCAGGGGGCCCGAGGGATGGCACAAGCAGCCTGCGCAGAGCGATTGAGCTGCACTGAAAACTGACTTTGCTCCATCTTCTGGAAAATAGAAGCAGTTTCTGGCAAGAACCAAAGATAAGGAACGCAACAGGGAAAGGCAAAAGCTGGTGAGTTAGCCTGAAGGATGGAGCTGCCAAAATTCGGGCAGTCCCTACACCGCTCCTCGGTCCCAGAGAGTCCTTGGACACTCTGCTGGTGCCAGGGCTGGTCCTTTGCCCCTGTGACAGCCGGGGACAGAGCTCTGCCTGCCCCAAACCACTGCACCCTGCTGCCACCACCCTGCTGCAAACCTGTCCCGGCCCCTGATGGCTTCCTGGCCTCTCCTGCTGTTTGCCACAAGTTAAAACATTAATTCCTTAATTAGCAAGTGGTTCAGCAAATCCATCACCGATTCCCTGAGCACGTTAGGAGACATTTCACACACATCACCTGCAACCATCAGCTTGTGTCGGCTCTGAATAATCTCCCCCCAGGAAGGTTGGGTGCCTCGGAGTCCCCACACTTCTTGGGGGGCAGACCAGGAACTTCCACACCCTCTGATTGTTTCTTGGTGTCTCTGCTTCCCTTTCCCTCCCAACCTGGCCGGATCCTGGCCTCCATGGGCACCCTGCCGTGGGCTGATGGGGGGAAATGTCCCCGAAGCCGTGCCAGTGGGAGCTCTCCTTCCCTGAGAAGTTTTGCAGGGCTCTCGTGGGCTCTTCTCTTCCTCTCCCACCCCAAGCCCGCGATGAGCAGTCAGTGGTTGCTCTCCCATGGCTCAGGTGACAGTTTTAGGGCTCTGCAGCAAAAGGTTTTGTCCATGACAGGAGATGAGGCTCTCAGACAGAGGTGAGGAAGCACAGCCCTGGGAGAGGAGGGGAGGGGGCTCACTGGCCAGTAGGACGCAGTGGGACTGCTGGGATATGCTGGGACATGCTGGGACATGCTGGGACACCGGCTCACAGCAGGACAGTCAAGGATCCCGAGTCCTTAAAGCCGGCGAGTTCCCAAAAACACCAGCCCAGGATCCCCGGGTTATTTGTCATGTGAACCCTAATTCTTAATGGATTGTGCCTTTAAACCATATTTTATGCTTTCGGAAAGCTGACTAATCCCTTATTAGATCCTTTGCCAGGATGCATTTACTCGATTCTGTCCTTAACAAAGCATGAAATAAAACACTCTGTAAAGCGACTCCTTAATGAGACACTAAACATGCTGCAGTTTGTAAAGGGCAAATGCGCATTCCAGGGAAGCGGGGAGGGCGGAACACAGCCGGGCTGGAGCAGGGGCGGGGGAGGCACAGGGCCCTGGCATCCGGGATCAATAAGAGCTTATTCCGCATTATCAGAAAGAGAATTGATTGTCGATCTCAGCTCCTGATTGATCACCACCCTCAAACCCGAGCACCTCCCTGGTCTGCCAGACCCTGCTCCCTCCCCATGGACCTCGGTGCTGCCCCACAGCCCCCACAGCCCCGGTGTAGCCCCCTGCCCACTCATTCCTGCCCGGAGCCCATCTTGGGAAGCAGAACCGAGTATCTCCATCCTTAAGGAAGGATTGCAGTGGGTTTCCACGTTTGCAGGGCCAGGGTGGGCTTTGGTAAGATCCTTTCCACACCGATCTGAATTCCAACAGCCGTTCTGCCACCTCCAAGGTCCATGAGGTGATCACGGTGCCGTAGGAGCCTCCCCAGCTGCCGAAACCCATCCTGCTCTGCACAAGTGATCAATCTGGAGCTGCTGGAAGCGAAATGGTCACATTTGACCTTGATCTAATCTGCTAAAGCAGCTCTGGAGGAAATAAACGCTATTGAGAAGTACAAGGGGTTTATCTTGTATCTCGATCAGGAGCCCTCCCCGGGCGGTTCAGCACTGGAAAGCCTTCTCCAAACCCATGGAAACCTCCGTGGTGGCCCTGCAGCCCTCGCTAGTCCCGAGTGTGGCACCGGCGGCTCTGCGCTCTTCACGGCAGCGTGGGCACAGCAGCTGCTCCTGCAGGGTGGGCCAGGCAGGGCCGGGATGGTTTGGAGCACAAAGTGACCTTAACACAGAACGACAGCTCGTCTTCAGGTCTATTCTGGGCTGTGCCTGGATACCGGGTGTGTGCAAACACCGCGCGGGAAGCTGGGCTCTGGGGAGGATGTCTCCAACCAGCCTCAGCCCCCGCGGTTTATACTTAGCCAAGGCGGAAGCGCCGGTGCCGAGCCTGGGCTGTGTGTGGGAGCTGCCAGCGGGACACAGCCCTGTCCCAGTGCTGGAGTGGTGGCACCAGGCTCTGGAGAGGCAGCAGGACAGGACGGGTGGAACGGGCAGGGGCTCCCGGAGCATCTCCTCTCGCCCAGACACGGCACTGGGTGTTTGCAGGGCACCAAGCACCCGCCCAACTGAGCAGCACTGGCACGGAGGCACCAAAACCATCCTCCCCAGCCCCAAAGCTTCATCCCCATGCGAGAGGGTCCCCAGGACCCCCAGGCAGGCCCGTGTCCCGTGGGCAGCTGTGGCCAACATGCGTGTGCTGCTCCAGAGGTGCCGTGACACCCGGAGAACCTGATTGCTGAGATACCTCAGCCAGAGGGGCTTAGAGGAATTAGAGAGCTGCAAATGTCTGATAAAAGGATGCTGGAATAATCACAAAGGTCTCGTTTCACTGCTGTGCTCCTGAAAGAGCTAAAGCGGGAGTAGCCGTGTCCCGGCTCCCATTACTAATGCTGATGGTATCGCCGTGAGCACTCGCTCCAGGGAGGGCAGCTGGATTGCTCCAGGAATCACTGTCCAGAAGGGTTTAGGATCTGATTGTAGCAGAAATGAATAAAGCTGATCCAGGCCCTATTAATGGTGGTGTTCAGCTCTGCCTGTGTGACAGGCTCAGGAGGATTCATGGGTGCTGGGCTGGGCTAATCCTGCCCGGAGATGCTGCCAGCATCTCATCCAATCCCTCCTGGAGAGCTGGGATTGATCCTGCACTGCCCAGCACCCTCTGCACGCAGGCTGAGCCCCTGGAGTTCCCCATTCCCACAAGGTCGAAGCAGGAGGGTTGGCAGGAGCCGCTGTGGGAGGAACAGGATCACTCGTGCTGGGGATATGTTCATCCAGAGCTGATCCAGGTCTTGGATAATGCTGGGAAGTTGAGGCCAGGTCCACCATGGGCTGGGTGGTGGGAAGGGGCACCCTGGGCACCTTCTGCTCTCCCATCTCTTCCCACGCCGACCTCCAGCACATGCAACACACATTTCACCCTCAGGGAGGAAAACAGAGGGTTTGGGTGGGAAGGGGGTTCTGAGGAAAAGCAGATTGTGTCCATCAAAACACTTGGCTGTGATTCGTTTGGTTTCAGATTTTAAAACATTCTGGCCTTGAATCTTGAAGAGCAGAAAAACCTTAATTGAAACAATCTTTCATTTTCCGAATGTTCCCACAGGCGGACGCAGGAGATGTGAATCCTAGGTTTCCCTGCAGTTACAGTTTCGGCAGATTAAGTTTTCTCCAACAGGAAAGAAAAAAAGTTTTTCCTCAAGAGCATCCTGTCAGCTCCCCCTCTAAGCAAATAAAACCGTAGCAATCGGATCTGGGTGAGTCATCCCCGTGGGAGCTCCGGGAAGCGCAGCCCGAGCAGGGGCTGCCCGCGGCACCGGGAGTTTCGGAGAAGGTGAGACGAGGACGGGAGGGCTGTGGATGGATTTCAGCCGAACGTTCCCATTGCGGTCGGAGAAATCAGAAAGCTGTTCTCTTCTCAGGCACAAGGGTGAAGGAGAGGCGCCCGTCCCTGGATCCTGCCCGATGCGGGTGACAGTCTGGAAACGCTGGGAGCCTCCAGACTCCAGTCTGTCCTGTGCAGTGGGAAGACCTGGAGTGTTCCAGAGAGCAATTAATGGGAGATAATCCAGAAGACAAAAGATGCCCAGCTTTTGCTTGGGAAGACAGTGCAGCAGTGGCCAAGAAAGTTTGAAGTTGTTTTCCTGCTGTTCCAGGGGGCACCTGGCTGTCCCTCCTGGGCTGTCCCTGTGTGCCACATCCTCTGCAGAGCAGGTGTGACCAACACCTTGTTGATTTGATGCTGCTCTGGACTCAGGCTGGGATGCAGCTGGGTGCTGGGATTCCTGGGGCAGGAAGGGGTCAGGACACTTTTCTTTGCATTCCCATGGATTTCACAATGCCACAGAGACTCCGCGGGCCCTGGGGAGTTTCGGATCTGCTTTAAAATGCTGTTAAATTGCCCATGTGCAGGGGTTTATTTATGCTCATAGGACTGTGGTCTGAATATTTCATTTTAAAATTTACATCTGTGTCACCCGAGATGCTCAAATAAGGTTGCCATGGAAACCCCTCATTACTGGGTGAGGATGCTGGCAGCGGTGCCCAGCCCGAGGAGCCGTGGCCGGGAAGGACCAGGCTCTGCTCCCGCTGCCCACCCAGCTCCCGCGCCCAGCGGCAAACCCGCCTCTGCTGGGAAGGGCAGAGACGAGAGAATCATGGAATCACCGAATCCTGGAATGGTTTGAGCTGGAAGGGACCTTAAATATCACCTCATCCACCCCCTGTGCCATGGGCAGGGACACCTTCCCCTGAACTGAGTCGCTCCAAGCCCCGTCCAACCTGGCCTTGGCCACTTCCAGCGATGTAAGGGAGGCGTTTCACCGGCTCCTGCTGCCTGAGCCGAAGGGCTCAGGGACCTGCTGTGCTGGCAGGGGACACGTGGCTGGGACATGGTCCTGGGGACACCAGACACCCACCCCCACACTTGGTCCCAGCCCTGGGCTGAGACAAGGAGAAATCCCCCTGAACTGGCCATGGGCAAGGGGGTTCCTGGTCCGGGTGGGAGCAGGGTGTTCGGGCTCCACACGGGGACTGCTGCAGGTGGGGGCAATATTCCAACAGCAAAACACTCCTGGAAACCTGCTTTAGTGGCAAATCAATCCTGTTTGTGCCTGACTGGAGAATCCACACTGCCTGTGCCTGGCTTGCTCTGCTCCGGAGCAAGGACACCACAAGGAATCTGGGAATTAAACTCGCAAACCTCTCCCCCCTCTCCCGTGCTCGGGAAGAGCTGTAACTGCTCTAACGATCCACGCAGCCCTGACAGATGCCAGGAAATTACACACTTCTCCGAGCTAGGAGGAAAATGGATTTTCTTCCCCACTGCTGCTTCATGGAGCTGGAATCAATGAGACTTTGACTCCCAGGCGTCTGTTCTGGCCACGCCAGCTCTGCACAGGCACCTGTGGCTTTGGGGGCACCTGCCCGTGGTGCCCTGGCTCCACAGCCTGTGTGTGTCCAGCCCTGGCACCCCTCACTGCAGCATCACCCCCGGCACAGCCCAAATCCCCAGGGATGAGCCCAGCTCACACTGGGAATTGCCCAGCTCCTTCCCAAAGGAATGTGAGAGGAGCAGCAGCAGAAGATGAATTACAGGCTCGTCCAGTTCTGGAGGGATCAGGAGATTTTCAGCATGGAATTGATACAACCTGTCTAGTGCTGACTGGTCCCGGCTGGATCCCACTGCATCCCCAGCTCATGGGGGCAGGAATTATCCTGATATTCCAGACTGGTAAGGACCAGAGAGCAGGGGAGCAAAGCTATTAGAAAGAGAGGAACTCTGATGCAGGTGATAATTTGAGTTTATCGCAGAGTTTCATGATACCAAGTGTAAGAAAGGCACATCTGTGCCTCGTCACAGGCAGACAGACTCGGCTGAAAGGAATGAACAGGCTGGGTTCGAGGAGCAATCCATTTTTTTTGGAAGTTCATTAGGAAAGAACTTTAAAGATCATCCAGTCCCACCCCCTGCCATAGGCAGGGACACCTTCTGCTATCCCAGGTTGCTCCAAGCCCTGTCCAACCTGGCCTTGGACACTTCCAGGGATGGGGCAGCCAGAGGGATGAAGGAGTGGAGGAATATCCCTCCTGTGCCTCTCCTGGGCTCCCCAGCTGTGATGTTCACTCCTCAGGGCCCACCTGGGGAGAGGAAATGGAGTGTTTTGGCAGCTTTTCAGGCTACAAATTGAAGAGGGGGAAGAGAAGCTCCTTCTTTCTTCACCAATCATCCAGCCCAGCCGTCTACATCAGGGCATAAAATTAAATGGGTTCCTAAAGAGAGAGTATATTTAGCTACAAAACCCCGTTCTAGTCAGCTCTCTGCAGCTAAAATAATTAATCTCCCATCACTGTTAAGATGCAGCGGAGCAGATCTGGAGAAGCGAGTGCTGGGATTAACTCTTTGGGAGCAGGTCAGCCCTGCGAGAGCAGCTCCTGCTCCGCTCCTGCTGCGATGCCAAGGGAGATCCTGGGGGCTCCTGGGGACTCCTGGGGGTCCTGCCTGGCTGGCTCTGCTCAGCTGTGCCCCTGCCATGCCAGCGCCTCTCAGTGCCAGTGCTGCATGAGCCAAGGGTTTGGCAGGGATGCTCTGCCCTGGCACTGCCTCTCAGGTGATGGAGGGGACCCAGGAGGGATGCAGGAGCCCTGGCAGGGGTGCAGGAGTGGGTTCAGCCAAACTCCCTGCTCCTGGGGACACTGGGAAACACTTACTGGACACACAGCCCTGAAACATCTGGAGAGACAAAGTTTAGTCTGATTACAATAGCTGACTGTTCCTGTGTCTGGGCATAAATCATCGATGGGCTCGCTCCCAGGCGGTCACATCCACGGAATATGTGACTGTTCCCAACCTCCTCTGTCGTTCCACCTGTCTGCGGCGCGTTCACAGCTTGGTTTGATTTGATTTCCACTCCAGCACTGGAAATTCGAGGTGACAACGTGACGTTAGAGGTGCAGGTGAGCAGAGCAGCATTGCAGCCCGGCTCTCCCTGGCTGGGGCAGCTGCAGGATTCGGCTCCTGCCAGAGCTCCCGGCTCAGCCCCTGCAGCAACTGAGGGAGAGCTGAGCTGCCTCTGCTAAATCTGTTTGGCAGCTCTTTATATTTCTTTCACAGGATGTAACAGGAATCACAGCGTGGCTCCAGTCCAGACTCCGGAGAGGGGAGCAGGGACTGGCAGCACCTTGGGGGGTGTCACTCGTCCCCCATGGCAGCAGGGCAGGACGTGGCCTCAGCACTGCTGCCCATGGCTGCTCTCCTCCGTGGGCTTGTCCAGGGATACCCCAAAAGATTTTTTTTTTAGTGCCCCAAAAGCTGCCCTGGGGCATCTCAAGGCAGGATTTGAGGCCCATCAGGTCCTGACCACCTTCCCAAGGTGGAGAGGTGCCTCAGAGCAGTGAGAGTGGCACAGGTGACATCTGGCACAGGGCACACACGGTGTTTTCTGCTCTCCCCACGGACTGCTCCGGGCTGTTCCCACCACAGGGATGCAGCCTCCGGGATCACACCTTGCACAGGGCAGAGGCAGCAGAGCTGGAGCTGCTCAGGGTGAGGGAAGGGGACGATCTGGGGATTCCCCATGCCCCAGGCTGTGCCTCAGTCCCCTGCACCTCCCAGCCCCTGTGCAGAGCCCGTTTCTGCCTCCTGGGGAGCAAGTGGGGCCTCAGCTCTGCCTGCTCAGACAATGTGTCGGGACAGGCATTGGGATCAGTGTGTCCCAGCTTGCAGGGGGAATCTTTTTTTCAGACAATGATTTTCTTTGCATTTTCTCCCTTCACTGAGGCCACATAGGAACCGGGCAGGAACCAAGGCTGCCTGGTGCTGCCTGGTGCTGCCTGGTGCCCTTGAAAAGACCCTGTTGCCTGTTCTGAAATGATGCAGCTCCGGTGCCTAATGATTCCTGACAGCTCGGGAAGGGCCCCGCTGCTGGCAATCGGGAAGGCAGGGACAGGGAGGGTTACTGATGGCTGTGTTTATTACAGTTATTGGGCTCCATCGATCACGGGCACGGGCTGTGCACCGAGGCTGGCAGCAACTGGGGCACAGCCCAGCTCTCCTCGTTCCCATTCCCATTCCTGCTGCTGGCCCCATGCGCCCTGGCACAGCTCGGAACTGCCCAGGATGGCTGGGAGATGGGGCACACTGGGCTCCCAAATGCTCTTCCAAAGCCTGGAGTGGTGCCAGATGTGATCAGAGAACCACAGAATCCAGAATGGTTTGGGTTGGAGGGACCTTAAATCCATCCAGTTCCAGCCCGTGCCGTGGGCAGAGACAGCTCCCACAGACCAGGTTGCTCCAAGCCCTGTCCGGCCTGGCCTTGGTGCAGGTTGTCACCCCCTCCACTACTTGGTGTTTTCCTTCTAAAAAAGCAATAATCCGAATTTCATTGCTGGATCCTCTTTGCGTCAGGCCAGTTTGGGGGGTGGCAGCAGAGCAGCTCCAGTGGCACATCCTGCCAGCAGCTCCACGTGGGAACTGCAGCCCCCAGCACATCCCTATGTCCAGCCCTCGGATGTGCCCCTGCACTGGCTCACTCCTTCAGAAACAAACCCCTTTTCAAACAAGATTTGGCTGAAAATCAATTTTGAACTTTTTAAAATCTTTCTCACTAAAAACAGAGTCGTTCTGGGGGGGCAGAGCAGCAGTTTGGGGCTGGCACACGCTTCACCCCCCTCCGTGTACCAGACCCTGAGACCACCCAGCCCACCCTGGGCCCATCTCTGGGCTGCTGCTGGTGCTGCTCAGCTCTCACCTCATTCCCAGTGACACTGGTTTTTGTATAATTAATTGTCAGCTGTATCAGCCATCAGTGATTTGTGTTTTAAAGATGGCCTGGCAGAACTAATTCCATCGCTGCACGATGCCGTGCTGGATGATGATAACCCATGTACAGCTTCTCCCACGGAGCCTCATGACGAGCTGCTGCACTTTATTTTAATTAATACAGATAGCAAATATATTTTCATTAGCCATCAGAATGTCAGGAGAGAAGCAGGGTCCTCCTGCATGGTGAGCAGCAGCTTCGCTCCTGGGGCTGGGTGTAGTGCCCAGCCCTGCTGGGTCCCCTGCTCCAGCCACCTGCACCATCCCCCTGCATCCCTCCACATCCCCCTGCATCCTTCCGCATCCATCTGCATCCCTCCATATCCCCCTGCGTCCCTCCACATCCATCTGCATCCCTCCACATCCGTGTGCTCTCACACAGCACCAGCTGGGCAGGCACAGGGCAGAGTTTCCTCCCAGTCCAGTATGGGTGGCACCACCAACCCCTGAGAGCCAGGTTTTTGGGGGGATTAAAACCTGGTTTAGCCCTGCTGCTCCACGCATGGTGGGAGCTGCCATCCAAAGCTTCTCTTCCCTCTCCAGCTCAGGAGGACACACAGTTATCAGGCACGTTCATAATTTCTCAGATTTAGGACAATTAAACTGGCTCCCTGGTACTTCTGACGAAAGCAGCGCCTTGTTCCCCGGAGAAGGAACAGCCTTCCTTGACCTCTGCTCTATTATTCTGTTTGATTGATCTGGATTCTATCAGAAAGGATAATGATAGGCTTTGGTGGTAGGGGTGCAAGAACGCTGGGAACAGAGAGGACAGCGCTTTGCTGAGGGCTGCTGTGCCCAGCTAACAGTTCTGATGAGCCGTGATCCCTCTCTGTGCCCAGTGCAGCACCCACGAAATCCCTGGATTCCCCAAAATCGAGGAATAGAAGGCTAAAAGGATGTCATGGACAAGCAAAGGGGAGTTGGTGGCCAGCGGCAGAGACCTGCTCTGTAGGCAATGTCCCACCTGTGTCACCTGCCCTGCTGGGGGATGTGTCACCTTCCCCTGTGCCCATGGGGTGTTGCTGCCACCATCTTCACCTTGGGAACAGCTCCAAGGATGCTGATGGAAAGGCATCTCCCTTGCAAGGGAGTAGGCAATGTCACCTTTCTCTACCCCCCAAAAAATTCCTCAAACATCAAAATCAGAAACCCACGCGTGGAAGGGATGGGCTGGCTGTACATGAATCACAGCTGGGTTGAGTTAAGAGAAAACCCTTAAATGTCCCCCCTGGAGGGTGGTTTTGGGGAGGAGCTGGGCCTGCTGCAGAGCATTGCACTTTGTCATGGGCAGCTCTTTGGTCTCCTGTCGCTGCTGGCTGGGCACGTTTCCTCCTGATGTTATTTTTGACCCACCCTAGTGATGGGGAACTGCGGTGAGGAAGGACCTGGCTCTTCTCCCCAGCAGGTAACGAATGGGCCAATTATAAAACCCGTGTGTCACCCGCCTGGGATGAGGGGTTTGTCACTGCTGCCATTGTTTGTGTTCCTAGAGGGTAATCGTAATTTTTAATGTCCTTTCGATAGCAGTGTAGTGTGATTAAAACAGGCACATCTGAGACATAAATCTGGGTTTAAGCACTGCCTTTTTGACACACAGTGTTGAATGCTCAGGCATCGGCCTGAAGGGTTCCTGGGCTGTGCCACCGCCTGCCTCTGGCAAACCACAGTCACATCCTGCCCCGGGTGCTTGGCAGGAACCCCCGAGGGGCAGCAGAGCCTGGAGCAGCAGCTGGATGGAGGCAGGAGGCCCCAGGCTGGGGCTGTTGGCTCAGGATAAACAGAACAGCTGATTTCCTGGGAGCAGGAGGAGCAGCAGGAGGTCAGCATAAACTTGTAACACGTATTTTCCACGAGAGAAAGCTCTGGGCTGTAGCTGGAGATGGTGCTGGGGGACTGAGGGAGGAATTTTCGGAGCTGACCCCCGGTTTGAGGTGACTCTGACTCTGGCTCCTGCCCCTGCTGCTCACTCAGGCTTCTTGTTTGGATCAGAGATGTAACGCTGTATAATTCGAGAAAGACTTTGCTCCTGAGGCCAGTTCGGTGCATGTAGAGTGGAAATGTGGAAAAATCCAGCCCTCCCCCATGGAAGCTTGAGCGGATACCTGAGCCACTGAAGGAGATGATGTTTGTGTGACTCAATTCGTTTTGTGCCCTTGGGTGACAATGTGCCCACGAGGACAATGAGTCACGATCACCCTGTGCTGCATCCCGACAGTGGATGCAGGGCTGGAGCCTCTCTGCCATGGAGCCAGGCTGGGAGAGCTGGGGGTGTTCACCTGGAGAAGAGAAGGCTCCAGGGAGACCTCAGAGCCCCTTCCAGAGCCTAAAGGGGCTCCAGGAGAGCTGGAGAGGGACTTGGGACAAGGGATGGAGGGACACGACAAGGGGGAATGGTTTCCCACTGCCAGAGGGCAGGGATGGATGGGATATTGGGAAGGAATTGTTCCCTGTGAGGATGGGGAGGCCCTGGCACAGGTTGCCCAGAGAAGCTGTGGCTGCCCCATCCATGGAAGTGTCCAAGGCCAGGTTGGATGGGGCTTGGAGCAACCTGGGGTAGTGGAAGGTGTCCTGCTGGGACCACAGCCCGGTGATGCCGGGGCGGGCACCTTCCCCTTCCCGGCAGGCTGCAGATAAGCCCCGCTAGAGGAACGGAACCGCTTTCGAATTTGGATGTTGTAAAAGGCGTTTTGCAGTGGAAAAACTGAAAAGCTCGTCCCCTGGGGAGCGGGCTGCAGCGGCAAGGACTCTCGTTTTGCTGCACCCTTCCCTCCCTACCTTTCCTAATGAATTCCAAGAAAGCCTCAATGCATTCCTAAATGGGAACACAGCCTGTGTCCTTCACAGTCATCTCCACAACAAAGCCAGCCATCTCGCCGCTGGCAGCCACGGGCTCCTCTGTGAGCTGGAAACAAAAGCTGAAAAGGAGCCTTTCTAGTTGTGATTAGAAAGCTTGAGAAGTTTGGCTTTTACTGGTTATTGCCTCACTGATTTCATCTCCGTGGCAGCTCTGAACCCCTCAGGGGACAGGAGAGCAGCCCCAGTCCCTCGCCAGGCGACTGCGCCGATCCCGCTGCGGGAGCCGAGGACCCGAGCGCCCAGGAGAAGCAGGAATGGGGAATTTTTGTGCCTTTAGGACGCTGCCCTGGGTTTGGACGCGGGTTTGTGGAACTTTTTGGACTCGGTCCTTGAGGAAGGAGCAGCGCCGTGGCCCAGCAGGTGCCAAGGGAGCTCGGCTTCCCCCAGGAGAGGACCGTGGCACCAGGAGCATCCCGCTCTACCTGAGGACATCCCTGCACCCATCAGCGCCCAAATGGCCCCAACGGTGCCATTTTTTGTCCCAAATCCACCCCCCAACCCGGGGGTACACAGGCGCTCGTCCCCGCTCAGGACACGCAGCCTTCCAGGCTTCTCCAAGCAGTGAGGGGTGCGGAGGAACTGAATTAAATTATTCTCTTTTTCTAAAAAGGAATGGATGAGGAAGAGCGATTATCGGGGAGATTTTCTTCGGGGGAAATTCTGGCACAAAGACAAACTGCAATATCTCAGCACAGGCTGGGCACTGAGTCTTGGATAAAAATAAAGCAGGAGGCGGCAGCACCTTCCCGATGACATTAACTCCATTCATCTCCCGCTGCCGCCGCCGCCAGCGTGCTCAGGCATTAGGAGTTACGTTTTCCTCCACTATTTCTCAAATATATTTATGCTGGGAGATGTTTGTGGAGGTACATCCTGTGCCTAGGGGCAGAGGATTAATTCCAAACTGTCACCTCGCTTTTTGATGGGTTTGTAAATTCTGTTCTGTTGATTTGCACTCGCAGTAAATTGATAAAATCCTCTTTCCAAAAACCTAATTCACCATTTAGGGCTCACCAGGGTTTTAGACCTCGTTGGCTCACATATTTATGTAAATATAGTGTCCAGCAGCAATTTAAAAACTGCTGCGTGGATAATGTGGATGGATAAGGACAGAAGGGAGACACATTGTCTGGTGGGGGCTGTGTGCCCTGGAAAGGAGCCTTTCCTTGCCTTGAGGCTGCAGATTTCAGGGTGGCATTGCTGCACCTGGCTGCTTTGGGCAGAGTTGCTCCAGGATCTGACCCCTTTGCACCAGAACTGATTAACCCCAACAGTGCTGGGAATAGTCTGAGCTCTCCAAGGATGGCATTGGATGTGTCCAAGAGGACTTTGCCAAGCTGTGTCTGCAGAGCTCCTGCGATGGGCGGGGGTGTGCTGGTGTACTGGGAGCACTGGGAGCTCTTAGGGCTCGTGCCAGAGTGACCTGTCAATTTAGGGACTTGGTATCTTTGCAAATGGAAGTTCAGGACTGTCAGGAATAGCCTGGTTTTTTTTACTGAAACTGCATTTAAATCAGCATCAGGAGATGCAAACCCTGTTCCTGTGCAGCCCCATCATCATGGAAGAGATGCAGGGTGGCAGAGGGGACATCAGCAGTGATGTCCTCAGCACTGTCCCCCAGCCACCACTCTGTCCGAGATGAAGCATCTCATCCACAAAATGTTGCCATGCTCCATTAATCCACCCAAAAACGTCAGATGGAGATTCTCTCTTGAATTTTAAATATTTCCATCCATTCTGACTGCCTCTGAAACTGCCCCGAAATGACCGCTTTCCAGAACATTCCCTCACTCCCCCATGCTGTTCCCGTGCCTGGCCACTCCTGCCTGCTGTGCCCCAGCCCCACACGGCAGTGCCAGGTCCCCGCAGTGGTTCCCTTGCCCTTGGGCTGGAGCACATCACCAAGTGTCCCCTGAAGGCCCCCGGGACCACGTTTGTTGTCCCCTCCCAGGGGTCCCCCTGCAGAGCCGCCCTCCCTGGGGTGCTCCCTGCTCATCAGCTCCTGACTTTGGCACATCCCACCCCAGTGTGCAAGACAGAGAGACGGGCCGAGACGTGAGAATCCTCCTTGCCGAGCAGATGACGCCGCTCTGGGATCCATCCCACAGTTATCCCTTCTGTCGTGCTCAAGTTTTTGGATGCCTTTGCATTTGGCACCAAATTTCCTTCCTAGACTGAAGCTTTGCACTTGGAATGATGCCTTCGGAGCCGGGCTGAGTGGCCAGGCTGCTCATCCGATCCCTCTGCACTGCCAGCAGCCTGGATTGCGCTTCCGTGAAGTCTCCTTGCACCTTCCTGCTGCAGCCATCTGTCCTGGGGTGCCAATGCCTTGTCCTCACCCCCATGGAGCAGGCACAGAGCCAGGCCCCTGCCCAGCCTCCTGAGCTCTCTGGGGGTTGAACACCTACTGCAGTCCTTGGGCTCTTGGGGCCAGGAAAAGGGAGAAAGTTCTGGACAAATCCGTGATTGTCCCTGCTCAATGCAGACCTGGGAATCCAGCAGAGCCTCCTTGCTGTGCATCAGGAAAGCTCCAGGCTCAGCCAGAGCTCGGAGCTGGTCAGCTGCTGCTCTGGCCTCTTCCCAGAGAAAGGAAAAGGAGGAAAAAGGAATAAAAGAGAGATGTCTGAGTCGGGGCTGTGCTCTGGGAGCGGGCCAGCCGCAGCTGCACCACTGCCGGGAGCTCCAGCAAGCAAAAAGATGGAAGGGGGGAAGCAGCTCCTCAGCACACCAAGAACACCGTCCCCCCTGACTGGGGACAGCTCTACCCCTGTGTACCCACAGCCCTGAGCCACCATGGGACAGAGCAATGCAGCAAAGCGTCCCCATCCCAGGCAGGCTGGATCCAGGTGCCCCTGCTCGCTCCCCAGGACCAGGACACTGGGCTGGATCCCTGATTTAGAGCTCAGTGTGGCTCCCGCAGCTGTGACAGTGTGACACTAACTCCCAGCAGCACGCTTCAAAGGGCTCGTTATCCCACATCCGTGTCATCCGACAAAGACATCAGGGCAGGAATGGTGTCTCTCGACAGTGCCAGAGGAACGCTCCCTGCCAGACACAGCCTCCACTTCTGCAGCTCCGGGCAGCTCCTCCCTGACATCCCCTGGTTTTTGGGGGTCCTGGGCTGTCCCAGGTCATAGGCAGCGACCGTGGCTGCTCAAGCATCCCCCAGCCTCAGGGACAACGGATGTAGATCCAAGTTGGAGATAACCAGCACTTGCACTGGGTTCTGAGCCAATGCCACGGGCTCTGCTGGAAACCCACAGCATGTCCCTCTCCGGTATAGAAGATGAGCCTCCCCTGCTCCCAGCTTTGCCCCTTCAGTCTCAGGCTCCCGCTGGCTCCTCCAGCTGCCCAGCTCCATGGTTCTCCTCTGATTTTGGAAATCCTTATGGATGAAGTCCAAGCCATAACAGAGCTGAGCAGCAGAGGTTCATTGTTCCCGCTGTCTTCCCAGCAGTGCAGCTGTCCCTGTGGGTGTGCTGGGTTGGCACTGGATGGATGCCGGGTGGCCACTAAAGCTGCTCCATCACTCCCACAGGAGACATTCCTCCATGAACTTCGCAGCGTGAGTCCCTCCCACGGGCTGCAGTCCTCCATGGACTTCTCCAGTGTGACTCCCTTCCACAGGGCCAGTCCTTCAGGAATAGGATGCTCCAGCCTGGATCCCTTCCATGGGGTCATGAGTCCTGCCAGCAAACCTGCTCCAGTGTGGGCTCCTCTCTCCATGGATACACAAATCGCGCCAGGATCCTACCCCAGCACGGGCTCCTCCATGGACTGCAGGTGGATCTCTGCTTCCCCGTGGATCCCCACAGGCTGCAGGGGCACAGCTGCCTCACCCTGGGATGCACCACGGGCACCTGCAGCACCTCCTCCTCCTCCTCCTTCACTGACCTTGGTGTCTGCAGGGCTGCTCCTCTCGCAGATTCTCACTTCCCTCAGTGGCTGCCGTTTCCATTGTGCAGGTATTTTTATCCGGGGATAGAGCAGGATGTGGATAGAGCAGGATGTGGATAGAGCGGGACCGGCCCCATGGGACAGAGCAAGAACATCCTTAACAACTTGTCGGTTAACAAGCTGTGAAAGGCGACAGACAGCCAGGAGCTGGCAGCCTGTCCCCTGGAATGAAGGACACCTTCCCTCCCTGAGCACCTCGGCAGGAAGGGCTCCTGCTGCAGAGCCCTTCTCCTTCCCTTCCTCGTGGTTCCTGCAGGCTGAGTTCCCTGACACTGCATCGGGGCTGCAGGGAGAGCAGCTGAGGCACCTGCACCCGGCAGATCTGCTCCCTGCATCCCATCAATCCAGCACCACTCACTTGTCCAGCAGCAGGAAAAGCAATCTCGTGGAACAGATCCTTTTGGGAAGGGCTCCGGAGAGTCGTGGGACACAGCTACGAGCAGCAGCTGAAGGGCAGCAGCCTGAGCCAGGGCCATGCCAAACCCCGTCTCACCCAATGCCTCACTCTGCCCTTTGCCCCCTGGTTTTTGGGATGGCAGGTTCCCTTCCCCACTGCCAGGGGCTGGCACCAGCTGCATCCCGAGGTTTCTGCTGGCAATGTTGGCTTTGGCCCCACATTCTGCCCCGCCAGAAGGGGCCTGTCCAGGTGCTTGGTCCCCAGGCTCCAGTGTGGCTCCTCCTGGTGCTCATCCCGCTGAAGCCCTGACGGGGGCAGAGGGCTGGGTGCTGTTGGGGTGCTGGTGTCCCCCTGCCCCTCCTGTGACTGGGACTAGAGCAGGGACAGGCACATCCCCACCTTCCAGAGCACCCTGTGCCTGGCAAGTCAAGTGGTTAAAGACACACAACTCTCACCACCGAATCCAGCAATTTCATACCCCTGACAAGAGTGTAAATCCATCCTGATGGACTGGAAAATTGGAAAGCCGGTGCTCATGCCGTGTTTCCTACAGACATCTCCGAGCTCCTGAAAGATGCACTCGGTGGCAGCCCCGGTTCCAGCCGTGTCGCTCACGTCATGCTAATTAAAATAGAGCCTGTGTTTTGTAACAGGATTTCCTTGGAGCGTGTTTTACTGCTCAGTAACCACTTTCAAATATTTGAAAAATAAAATCGCATCAAGTAAATAACTTTCGGATTGCTCACAGAAGGTTACTCTGGTTTCGGTTTTTTTGTTCCCAAAGCCCAGTGGAAGCAGCTGCGCTCATCACAGTGACAGAGGATGGAAAATACACAGATTTCTGAGGCTGCTTGTAGTCTACATCAAAAGCTGTGTGTTATTTAATCAGACAAAGCCCATTTCATTAAAAAAACAACTGTCTGTACAAAATGAGATAACAAAGCACCCCCGCACTCGGCAGTGACCTGGAACACCCAGGGAACATCCCTGCCCGCTGGCAGGATGGGCCATGCTCACACCAGCCCGTTTTGATGCCCACGTTACCTGTCCAGCAATGCCCTGGCACTCCTCTGCCTCATCCATCACTTACTACCCATTAACTCCCAAACCCAGCACCACCTGACTTCCTAGGGATGGATCACACACTTCCCTTTTTACATGGTTTGCTATTCCAAGATCTCTGCTGCCGTTCTGGATGCCAAGGGAGCGCATTCAGCTGACTCGGCGCAGCCCGACTCCTCAGCCCTAAATCCTGCTACCAGATTCCTCAGTGAAGGAGAAGTTAAAAATGTACAGAAGGAAATGTCTGTGACACTGTGACATCCACAAAGCTGCTCTTGAAATGGCATCTTTGTATATTCATAATGGCAAAAAATACTGGAGAAGCAGAGGGCTGAGAGAGACTAATTTCATTTACTCCTGATCCAGGCTCTCCTCATCCTTTCTGCCGAGGAGGAGAGAAGGAAGAGGAGCCATTTGCCACGGCCTTTGATAGCTCTCCATCAGACAAGCCCCATTCCCGTTATCTGCGCTGGCAGCCTGGCTCTGTGCCGTTATCTCGTTGCTCGGGGTGCTGCCGCGAGAGCTCACCACGCACTTGTTGCAGCCCTCGCCGAGTTCACGCTCGGTTTTCCTTCCTGCCGGACACACCTGATCCCCTGGAAACGGCCTCCCGTGGTGCTGTGCTCACCACAGAGCCAGGGGGATCTCTGTCCTTGCTATTGGCCTCTGACAGCCACCCCGGGAGTGCCCCAGTGCCTTGAAGAAGAGAAGGGAGGGTGCAGACTTTGGGGGTGCAGAGGAGCCCGAAGATCAGCACCCCCAGCTGTGTTTCTGCTCCTGGCACTGCAGCCTCGGGCAGGGTTTGCTGGTCTCATCACAGCCTATAATGGACACCCCAAATATATTTAGAAATCCTGGTTCAGCTGTGCCCCGGCCATCCCCAGTGCCAGGGGCTGAGCCTGCATGGGCAGCACAGGCAGCGCTGCCCTCTCTGCACTCAGCTACCCACACCCCCCGTGTTTGCCCACCACATCATTCCAGGGTCCAAATAAATGCCCCTGCTGGTGCCCATGTTCCCGGGATGCCGCTGCTCCGGCACAGGCTGCCTGGAGCCTCCTGGCACAGGTCCCTGTGCAGGGACGTGCCTCTGCTGCCTGCTCTGCTCTGCGCTGGTGGGTGGGTGCGAGCGGATGCCGAGAGCAGAGGAGAGGCTTTCACACCTCCTCTCTGGTGATCTAAATGGCTTCACCAGTGCAGAGCACCCAAAGCCACCAGCCAAGCACCCGATGGGCGCAAGTCATGTGAAAATTGTTTTTTTTCTTGGATGCATGAACTGAAAGAGCAGCAGATGGAGAAGAGCAATCTGTCTCTGCGGGGTCTGATCGTGCTCCCCCGCAGCTGGAGAACAGCAGGATTTGCTGCTCTGGGCGCCTGGCTGTGTCCCCCTCCACACAGATGGACAAGACCCCCCCAGGCACGGGCAGAGCTGCCACGTTGCCACCAGCTCCAGGCTGCGTAGGCAGGAGTTGGGATTTTGCTGCAATAATTCACCAAACCTTGTAAAGGGTCAACAATTTATCAGCTCCCTCTCTCTGCCAAGGAAAGAGGAGTTCAGCACGCTGTGTTCTTCCACCATGAGATTTATGGCAGATTGTGCCAAATCCTGTTCCCGGGAGCTGGACTGCCTGCTGATGCTCCCAGCGGGACTGGGGCAGCCCTCCTGCCTCAGCGCACGAGGCAGTGAGGGAGCTGAGAGCCCTCACTGGGCCTGTGCTTGCTGGATTTGCTTCCCAGCTCCCCCAGGCTCCCCGGGAGCCTGGGATCATTGCTGCTCTCACACAGAGCAGCGGCAGCCCGGACCAGAGCGTTTGTGTAACACACCAGAGGAACGTGCCTCTCTGTGTGTCCCCGTGCTGGAGCAGGATGCCAGAACTGCCAGGGACTTGGCATCCGATTCCTCCGCATGTACATGCACGTACGCAGAACACAAACCCGTGCAGGTGAGGGAGAAATGCCACTCTCTACATCCATTGCTGTTTTGCTGGCCAGAAAGGATGGATTCTGTAATACAATCCCTGTCTGGAGAGCCGGGTTTCAGACCGAAAAGTCAAAGTCATTTAACGCAATCTGACCACGAGAGCAGGGACTGGAGTGGGCAGACAGCACCGCACAGCACTCCTGACACTAGGAGCTGGTTGTCTCTGCTATAAACACCCTGCCAGCTCCGGAGGGCAGCCTCAGGCCCCGAGCACACTGCAGCGCCAGCACACACCAGCCTCTCATGTTCTCCCACCGAACAACCCACACTGGTAACCCCACTCAGACGCACGCCCGAGCCCGGCTGCCTCGTCCTGGCATCCCAGCAGAGCCGAGGGACTGGGCACAGGCACCGCTTCAGTCGTCTCCAAGCCCCACGCGAGTTTGTGATGACTTTGCCAAGTCACCCGCGAGCGCATCCCAGAGCCTATTCTTAGGTCTGGCATCGCGGCAGTGGGAGAGGGAGCGGGTCTGCGTGGAAACGGGGGGCACGTGGAACGAACAGGCAGCCCCTGGGTAAACACTGACCCCCCACGGACACCCCGTGGCTGAGACGGTGGGTCGGGAACACCAGTGGGGACCTGGCAGTGGGGGCTGGAGGGACACCGGGGGCTGGGGACACACGGAGGATTGGGGACCCGCGGAGGGCTGGGGACGCAAGGGGCTGCTTTCCCTGCGGGAGGGAGGCGGAGGGTCCGGCACGGCTCCCGGGAGGCCGCGGCCCCGTTCGCGCTCGGTTCCCGGTGAGGACGCGGCTCCCGGGCGGCGGGAGCTGTCCGCCCCGCAGTGCTGAGCGCCGCGTTCCGCCGGGCCCCGCTCCCGCCGCCGCTCCGGTGCCGCTCCCGGTGCCGTTGCGCTTCCCGCAACGCCAGAAGTTTCAGTCCGGCCCGGGGAGCAGCAGAAGCGGGGGGTCCCCGATCGGGGGTGGCACGGCCGCTTCCAGCAGCCCTTCCCACTCCGCCCGCCCCCTCCTCGGCCCCGCCTGCACCCCCCCTCGCCGGGCGGTGCCCCCTCCCCGGAGCCGGGGGGCGGCGGGCCCCGGGGAGCCCCGCAGCCCTGGCCCGCTCCGCCCCTCTCCGCCCCGCTTACCTGGGCGCGGGGCCGCGGGAGTGCCCAGCAGCAGCAGGGCGAGCAG
>VZTF01006771.1:255134-307498 GCA_013397755.1 Cnemophilus loriae | reverse complement strand
GCTCGCCCCGGCCCCACCGACCAGTCCGGGTACGGCTCTCGCAGCAGCCTCCGGCACAAGATTGCCCATGGTTTCCTCCGTCCTCCTCGGCTGCTTCCCGCTCTGGGAGTCCCGGTGCCCCCCAGCCTGGGCAGTGGCTGCACTGCAGGCCCCCCATCAGCCTGTGCCCAGTCTCTTGTCCCATCTCACTGCCCCTTGTCCCCAAGCCCCCTATAGCATCCAAAGCCCCTCTCAGCATCCCACTCCCTACACCCAAAGCCTTCCTCAGCACTCTAAGCCCTTCTCACTCTCTCCTCAAGCCCAGATGTACTCTCCTTCCCTCTCCCCTGGCTCCCCCAAAGCAGGCTGAATAGGGCAGAGGTGCTGTGAGAAGGCTGACACAGGCCCCATGGCTCCCTTGGGATCAGGGATGCTCTGGGGTTCCTGGCCCTGCTGCTGGAGCCAGCAAAGCCTGACCTGGAGGGAGCTGCAGCTGTGACCTGCCTGACCTCAGTGGGGTGGGGGCACTGGGCATACAAAAGCTCACAGTTTGTGGGTGCTTCTTAGCCCCCCTAATGTGGGGCTGGCACCGTGGCCATGGGTGAGCACCGGGCTACCCTCAGTCCTGTGGCAAAAGAAGCAGCACACAGAGAATCTCTGCTCCGGACCTGGCCCCAGAACTCCTCAGCTTCCTTGCCTGCAGGGGAACCATGGCCTGGATGGCTCCCGGGAACGCCCTGCCCGTCCCCCCGCCCAGGCCACCAGCAAGAGCAGTGAGCCCAGGGCTCCCAGCAGGCCCCTCCTGAGCCCGTAGAGCACACGGTGTAATTACACTGACTTTGAGAAGAACAGAAACAGAGGCTTCGTTCTCTTGAAATCCCAGATCTTGCCCTGAAATGTTTACTGTGAATCACCTCCCGGTGAGAGCGCCTGGTCCTCCCGGCCGCTCTGCCTGTCAAGTCAAATAGCCAGAGCAATGTCACGAGTGCACAACACCAGTGTCAAGCAGCACGAGACGGAGCCCAGCCTCTTCCCTAAAGAGCCGGTTTGTTGATGCTGCCATCTGAGAAGTCCCCGCTACCTTTGCGAGAGCAATTACACTGATCCCGTTACCTCAGCAACAGCCATCACACTCGGGTGTCACTACCAATGCCACCTCGCAGAACACACCGAGTCAAGGAACTGTCCAAACACGGGGACTGATCCTGCTGCCGTTTTCCCTGCCGGGCTCTGCTGAGCTCCCTCCTGCCCTGGCGCCGCTGGAAGCGGAGGCAGCAGCCCAGGGATGCTGGGGAGCGGGCGGCAGGCAGGTCATTTGCATTCCCGGTGTCACTCTGAGCCGCTGCCAGCTGGGAGCAGTTGGGCAGCAGGCGCGAGAAGAACAAAATAAGAAAGAGAGAGAAAGCAGCGAGAGGTGCAGCGTGTTATTTAACACTGTCACTCTCATACCCAACTGGAACTCGCCTGCTCAGAGGTTTAATTTGGTCGAACAAAGCTTTCTGTGGCACAGCGAGCGCAGCCTGCGCTGCTCTCCCTCCGCTCCAGCCCCGCTTCCCTCCCAGCCTGCCGGTGCTAAAGATAAGAGTTGTCTTTCATTTAGCAGTTCTCCTTGAGTGATATTTATTGTGCTCATCTGCATTGTAGTAAACTCCTAAGATAGCCAGATAATAACAGCAGTGCCATGGAAACAGGCAGGAAAAGAGACCAAACACTGTATTTGTGATGCAGAAATGCCCACAAAGTGGCAAAAGTTGTTAGCGATGGAGAGGGAATGGTGAGGCTCTTAAGCCTCAGCTGCTTAGCCAGGTTTAGGGGGTGCAGGTGGGCCCAGCTCCCATGAGAATGCACCCTGTGACTCCAGGGCATCACTGCTGGGGAAGGGACCTGCTGCTGGGAATTGTGCTGCCTGGGAGTCCTCCTGTCCCTCCAACAGCTTGGCTGGGGACTCAGGTGAGCTGGGAGGCAGGAGTGTGTGCAGGGAGATGGGCTGGGATGAACCACGGGATGCAATCCCCGGAGCTGCTGTGATTTGAATCATTTCCCTCCCGCAGCCAGCGCTGAGGCCTAATGGGCTGTGAAATCTCACCCAGAGAAACAGCGGGATGTGTGTGAAGGGAGAGCCACAGCCTCGGTGCTCCCGGGATCTCCGTGCTCCCGCTGCCCCCCGAAACACCAGGGCCCTTCTGCCTGCAGCTGGGACCTGCCACCCTGAACCTCCCTGCAGCTGGACCAGCTCCTGCAGCCCTGGGCATGGCTGGGCATGGCTGGGCATCGCTGCATGCACAGCAGAGCTCCATACCAGGAACGGCGCCGACAGGAGCAGGCAAAATGTGGCCTCTTGAGCTCCTTCAGCAGCACTCAGGGCCAGAGATGTTTGCATGGTCAGAAACCTGAGGTATTCCGAGAAAAAAGACAAACGTCTCCCGAGGCCACTTTATGGGCATTGCTCTAATTAGCACCGTGTTCATCGGCCATTACCTCAGACCTTTGATTAACAGTGGAGAAAATCAATAACTGCTCTAAAAACTCAGATAAGTTTCACAGCTAATTTTAATTTCACATTTTAATCTTGTATTAATGTCAATCTTAATTACCATAATGAAGTCAGATGTGACTTAGCAAGAGCAGCTTGGAGATAAGATGTCAAAGGCAGACGGTGCCTTTCTGGTGCTGCTCACCACGGCTTGGGATGGGGCTGATGGCAGGGAGCCAGGGGGTTCCACAGGGAGCACAGGAGACCCGCACAGGAGACCCTGTCCTTCCCAATGTCCCCAGCCTTGCCAGCTCCCTGCCTGGGGTCTGTCCCCTGCGCTCAGTGAGGCTCTGGAGTTGCTTTGCCTTTTGACAAAGAGTCACTTTTATTTTGGGTGCCTGAGCCCCCAGCCCCTCACACGGCTGCTCCTCAGCACCGGGGAGTGCAGGGAGGTGACAGCCCCACGGCACCGGCCGTGCCTGCGCTCCGCTTGTCATGGCAGCTGAGATCCATGAGATCCGAACTGCCCGGAAAATCAATCTCTCATTTATTTTCGCGATGGTGCTGCGGCCGCCGGTGCTGCCGCGTTTGCTCTGCAGTTGTGCCTATCGATCGCCGCCCGCTCGCAGCTCCCCGCGCCCACGGGGCAGGGGCAGCGCTGCCAGGGGCTCCATCCAGCCTGGGCACTGCCCGTGGAACCCTGGGGCACATCAGCCTTGTGGGATCCTGCAGCATCTGCCCTGCGGCGGGGTGGGACAGACCCCACCAGGGTACACCCCAGACTCCTGGCTCCAGATCCGTGTGAGCTGTCCCAGAACACGCTGGGGATCCTGGTGAGGGTTCAGCTGCTCCGTGGGGCTCCCGTGAGGGCACACAGGGCACGCACGGGGTGCCAGGCTGCTGCCTCTGCTGCTCTCTATGCACACACAGGACCGGCCTCCTCCCTGCAGCTTGCTTGGGGAGCTTTCACCCCTCCTCCACAGTGCCTGGGGGGACTTGAATGGCAGAAGGAAGCGGAAAAATAACCTCAGCTTTAGACTTGGAAGCAGAGGTGCCCCGTAGTGCAGCTGAAAGGCGGCTCTGAGGAGCCGTCCCCAGGCTCCGCTGGCTGGGGGCACTGCTGGTGAGTGGCAATATTGTCCCAGGGCAGAAAAGGCCTTTGTGCCTCCGAGATGGCAGAGCCACTCCAGCCTTTGGCTCTGGGAACGGGGCTGATTCTCTGCTCTGCCTTCCAAACGCCGTGCTGAATGGGGGGTTTGAGCCGGAGGCCAGGCTGGGATCCAGCCCCTTTGAGCCAGTGCCGGCGAGCACAGCTGGGGGCCCGCTCAGGAGGGAAGCCCTTGTTCCTCGTCAACAGAAGAAGACTTTGCACAGCTCAAAAATAGGCTCCCTGTTGCCCACTGGGATTTGGAGGGGGCTGAGGGAAGCAAACTCCCTGAGAGGAAGGCAGGCAGCAGCATCCCTGTGGAACGGGAGGGAAGGGACAGCCTGCCTGGGGTGCTGTGTCCCCAGCATCACCTCTGCACCCCTCAGTGTCCCTGTGTGGGCCATGGGCCCCAGCAGGGCTCCAGAGTCCCTGTGTCCCCTCCCAGTGAGCCATCCTCCCGTGGAGCAACAGCTTTCCTTGTGCACCAGGACTGAAGACTGGGAGCACCTGAGCCCATGGCTCCTTAATTCCCCAGCCAGAAATCGGGACATTGTTTTGTGGTCTATGCATAATTAATAATTCAGAGCTTAATTAACTAGAGCTCCTCATGGCAATGCCTGGAGAGGCTCCCACCAGCTCCAGGCACTGCAGCTCTTCCAGCCACCCCAGCCTATGGCTGCCGGGCTCCTTCCCAAGGCAATGGTGCTGCTCTGGTTGCTGTATCCATGTCTCACTGCTGCACTGCGATGTCCCAAAAGTTTTCAAGACTTTTCTGTTATGACTTTCAGTTCTTTGCTCCAGCAGGATTTGCATCAGGCAAGGAGCAGCCAGTGGCTCCGCGGTCCCCCCATCCTGACCATCCCCACAACTCCTGGAGAAATCTGCCTGCTACAAATCTGCCTTTCAGCTGGAAAATACCTGCTCCGGGGAGGCCTTCCTAACTTGTCCTCCATTCTCCGCATCCATTCCAGAATCGGTATTCCTGCCAGGACTGCTGGTGTTTACTTATTGCATCCCATATAAATTGCAAGAGAAATTACACTGATACATAAAACAGCATTTGTAAATCCAGGAGTGCACAGAACTGTTGTCCTCTCTTGCAATTCCTCCTTGAGGAATAACAAGTTTTTATGAAGTGAGGCAGAGTACAGCGTGATTTTAGTGCCATCCCCCTGCCTCTGGAGAGAGGGATTTCTTTGCCTCTGCGTTACTCTACACTCGCTGTAATCCATCCAATCTTCAGGAAAATGCTTTGGCTTTCTCCCTCACACCAGTGTCTCCCCGTGCATTTCAGGGTCCCCTGACCCAGGCAGGAGGGCTCAGCCCCAGTGCTCAGCACCCTGAGCCAGGCAGGAATGCCCGGGAAGTCTGGAGGTGTCTGCAGGACAGGATGAGCTGGATACCGAACTTGGCCCTCAGCACCAACCACAGGTAAATATTTTTCATCCGTCTGGCTCAAATAATTTCCCCGTGGGTATCATAAAAGCAGTCTGTGAGGAATTGGTGCGATCAGCATTCCTCAGTGATGCTGATTGGGAATAATCCCTGAGTTGCTGGAGACACTGGAGAGAGGGGGTGAGCACCAATGATGGGCGAGAAAGGAAAAGAAGGGAAAATAAGGAAATCACAGATTACAATCGGCACCAGTAACCATGGCACTGTGAAAGCCAGGCTTTGTCCAACAGCTGATTGTGATCTTTGAGAGGATGATGCATTTGAGGGAGGGAGGGAGGTATCCGATTGCTGCCGTGGGTTGCTGTGATGGATTGGATGTGGCATCAGGCACATTCTCCTGGAATCAGCGTGATGCAGTATCAGCACAGCGCATCCTAAGTGGGAATGAACTGGCTCATTGACAGATCCCGAGAACAGACAGATGAGGAGAATCATCCTCACAAGGAGGAATTAGTAATGAGCCCGCTCAGACCTGGCGTTTGCTCTGTCACTGCTTCACGTTCCCACAGCCTGCAGGCAAACACCAAATCCCTGGAGATGCTGCACGAGCTGGGATCAGTGACTGGTTACTGGGAGCGGGGATGTGCAGCCACACGGCACAGCCCTGATCACAGCACACAGTCAATTATTCAATACAGTGCAGTCCAGCCACTCTCATCAACTCGTTTCTGTGCCGCGAAACAGGGGGGTTGGAGGTTCCCAGGGACTGGAGGGTCCCTCTGCAGTGGCTAAAGCAGATGGCAACGCTCAGGTCCCAGAAGGCCCCTGCAGCTGGAGCAGGGAGCGGTGCTTTGCTCCCCCACAGCTCTGCAGAGGCAGTGGCAGCCCCACAGAGCCCACTCCTGATGGTGTCCGTGGCCTGGCCAGCAAAGCCTTGGGCCAGCAGGGCCACACCTGCACCTCCCCTGCTTTGAGCACCGCCCAGGGAGCAGAACCCATGATCCGGGTGGCACAAGGAGCAGGACAGTGGCACTAACTGTGGCTGTGCCCCACAGGGGAGGTGGCAGCCCCCTCCCAGCCCACCCCTGTGTCCTCCCTGGTTCCCCAGGCTTGGCTTTCTCCACAGAGGCTGCTTGCTCTCTTTGTGGGGGGAAAAGGGATTTGTACTAAAGCTCTTTGCATGAAAAAATAAGATCCATACTGTGCTGCTTTGCTCTGCCCCGGCTCCCAAGCTGTGATGTTTCATTGATTAGCTTGTAAGAGCTTGGAGCGGAGCCCGTGCTTTGCTGGGAGCGTTTCCGCAGCTCCTGCAGGTGGAAAGCCATTAACCGCCTCCAGCCTCGTCCCTCCGCCTCCCGGGAGCCTTCGGGTGGAGGCTTTGTGGTTGTTTTAAGAGGAAAACCCCCAAAACACAGTCCCCACACCATGGCTGGGGTCCTCGCACTCTGCCCTGGGCTGGGGGCCTGGGAGGGTCCCCACGCACAGTGTCACTGCCCGGGGCAGAGCCGCTGCCCATCCTGCAGCTCTGTGAGCTCACGTGGGTCCAGGGATAATAATTCCCAGAGATCCTAACAAAATATAAGCATTTCACTTGTGCAGAGCTATTATGGAGCTCGCTGGAACTTCCTGCTGCTGCGTGTGTCAGCGTGATGAGGGGCCGGCAATAAACCTCCGGCGCTCCCTAAGTGCTGCTGGATAAATGCCTCCTCTGGAATAACAGTGCCTTGGCTCCCGGCACCTGCTCAGCGTCCTGCGAGCAGGGATTTGTGAGGATGGAAAGTCTAACGTTGGCCCCTGATGCTCCATACAGCCAGGCATGGGATCCAGTTGCATTTCCTGGAGGGGCTTGTCCCTGGATGCCGAGCCCTGGGGCTTGGAGCTCCCGGCAGGATCCGGCCATGGCTCTGCACAGGGGGTTGCTCTGAGTATTTTGGGAGGGTGGGCAGAGATCCCAGCACGGCGCCAAGGGATCCACAGGGATCCGGGCAGGACTCGGAGCGGTGGGAGGGAGGCTGGGGAGGAGAAGGAGGAAGAGGAGGAGGAGGAAGAGCAGCAAGCAACATGTGTGGGGTGCTGGCAGAGCTTCAGCGTGGCAGCGTGTGCGTGTGCGTTCGCGCGGTGGGAGATGTAGCACAAGCTGCCGTGAGATTTGGGGAATGCACTGCAAACACGAGCCAGCTGCCAGGGAAGCGATCCCAGGGAACACCGACCTTGCTGCCCAGGACTGTGGGCACTGCAGGGAACATCCATTGGTGGGAGAAGCCATCATTTCCTGCAGCTCCAGCACGCTGGGAGCAGTGCCTGTGGCTCCCGGGAAGGCCCTGCCCCTCCATGGCACGGGATACGGAGCTGCCAGCCCTGCCCTGCTGGCCACACATCTTCTGTCCACTTGTCCCACCAGGCACGGACTGAGGCACCACCCCGGGATGGTTCTGACCACATTTTCCATCCCAGCCCTGTGGGAGCCATTTCCAGTTCCAGATAACGAGTGTGTGAGGCACCGAGTCATTGTGTGTGCCAGCTGGGCGACACGAGTGTGTTCCGTGGCAGCTCAGCTCTCTGTGACCCCCGGGGAGATGCCCCTAGCCCTGTCCTGTCACCCAGAGATGGCACCAGAGCTCAGAGCTGCTCAGGCCGTGGCTCAGGCGGGGCTGGGAGCTGCGAGAGCAGGAAGGAGCCTTGGCTGCAGGTTAAAGGAGGTCACATTATTGCAGTCAGCACTGCTGAGATCCCTGAGCAGCCACGGGGTTAATGGAATAAACCAGGGAAATTTGTAAATCTCTCCCCAGCACCCAGGAGATCAGTTTTTGTTTTGTGTTTGGCAATGGAAGCAAATCCTGCTCCGCTCTCCCTGACCTGGCTGTTAAGATGACATGGTGAGGACTGGTTTTGATTCCCAGGAGGGTTTAATGCACCTGGCAAAAGCTCCTTGGGAAAGGTGCTGCACCAGCCCCAGCTCCCCGAGCTCTCGTTGGCCCTGAGCCCAGCGTGTGCTGGGGCTGCAGGGACATGGGACATACAGCCCAGCTGAGTGCAGGGAAGACACAACATCGTGGGGGGTTTTAATAGGGAAGAAGCCTCCTGACAGCCCACATGCAGGTCTAATAATTTACTATAACTGCTTTTATGGCAGACCGTAAAAATCTAAAATAAGGCTGGGAATTGTCAGTGAATCCCACATGGAGCTGAATTTCTGCGTAATCAAAAATCCTGGAACCAGTTTTTAGGCTCCAGTGCCTTCCTCTGGAAACTCTGAAGTGTTCGCTGGGCTCCCGCAGTCCTGGTGGTGGGAGGGTGATGGGTGGGGTCACTGATGGAGATCCCCAGTGGTCCTGTCCAACCTCAGTGATTTTGGGAGCCAGAAATCCCTTCTCTGCTCTGACTCTGGAGAGCAGCCCCTTGCCCTGCACCCTCCTGACTGCCCTCCTGCTGTCCCCAGCCTCTCCCACAGGGACCAGCATCCCAGGCAATGCACAGAGGGGTTTTGTTTCCCGGCCCCAAGCTCTCTGGTTGCCTCCACGTGGCACAGGGAGGACACGGTCTGTCCCTGGAGGGTGACATTAAGCACCGAGGTAATTCTGCCTCTGAGTGCTAACCCTGAGCCGTTATCACAATTACTCCCAGGGCCACTGGATGATACTCGGTAATTACGTGGCTCTTTCATCTGGGATCTCGGAGCACTTACTGATCAATTAATTACACTTTGCAGCAGGCTTTGGCCCTGGTGCCACATGCAGATCAATATTCCCTCTCCCGAGACGAGGCTGACTGACACAGCCCTGCCAGCCCGGGGGTCACCCAGCGGGATGGTGTCCAGGCTCTGGGATGCCCAGGCTGCCCAGGGAAGGTGGAGGATGAGGGCATGGAAAGCTCATGGGTGAGAATCATAGAATTTTGGTTGGATGACATCTCTAAGATCTTCGAGTCCAAGCCTTAACCAGGCTCGGGAGGGTCCTGAGTGCTGCCAGCTCTTCCCCACCCTCTAAAGGCTTTGTTCACCTGCTGTTGGAGACAGATGGGAGAAGGGAAGTGCCAACCAGCTCCTCCTGATCCTCACAGCCCCAGGACAAGCTGTTGACTTGGAGCTTTGGACACAACACCAAGTGCCACCATTGGGAGGAGTCCTGGCAGGAGCTGCGCTGTGAGCACGGGTCATAAATCTCCTCCCAGAGGGGAGCCTGGCTACACCTGAGTCTGGATTTATAAGTATAAATAAGATGGAAAGCAGGAATTCCCCTCAGGGCATGCAGGGGTGGGAACCACACGGTCTCCTGCCCGAAAACTCAGCTCTTTCATCAGTTACTGCAGGCGGAGAAAACTCACAGGGCTAGGGGGGTGCTGGAGCAGGGAAGGATCTGCAGGAGGCTTCGGTGGGAGACTGGGAGGGCAGAGATCTGCCAAAAGCTGCGGGTCCGTGGCAGCCCCATCCCTCCTGGCAGCAGAGGAAGGATGGGGTCGGGTGAGGATGGTGGCAGGGTCTGCCCTGGCTGGGTGCCCGTGGAGGAGGAGGAACAGCTGGATTTGGGGGTTTCTGGGGTGTCAGGAGCCAGCCAAGGGCCAGCCACGCTGGCAGTCCATGGAGCTTCTCACCTCTCACTACAACGACCTTCTCCTCACAGGCTTGTCCTATGTTGATCTAAATGACATGACTGGGGAGAGTTACTGCTCTTATGAAAGATTCTCTGTTGTATTTCCTCAGTATCAACTCTTCAGTGATGCAAGAGTGGAAATCAAGGGTGTGGGGGCTGTCCCTGGGCAGGGTGTCAGAGCCACCTCACAGCTTGGAGCAAAACTGCAGCGTTTGCAGCCCATCCCTGCCGGAGAGCCGCAGGCTGCACCTTCCCTGTCCCAGCCCTTGGCTGAGAACCGCCAGTCGCAGGCGGAGAAACTCTCCCCCCTCTCCCCCGGAGCCCCAGGGCTCAGCCGAGCTGCTCTCAGTCCTCTCCCACTCGGCCAAAGAGCTGCCTCACTGCAGCCTGACATCCTCTCCGTCCTTTTCCTGGCTGCCCTCCGTGGTGTGTCCTCCCTATGTCACCCGGCTGGCAGAACCGGGGCCCCCAGTCCCTCTTCCCGATACTGGTGGGGACGGTGGCACATGGGAAGGGGGGCTGGGCTGGAAGCAGGACAAGTTTTGTCACCCTGGGACAGCGATCTGCACTCTTGGCTGTCCTTCCTTCCTTCCAGGCAACCTTTCAGCCCAGATGGAGAGCGCCATACGGAGTTTTGGTTCCTTCCCAAAACACACGGCACATTCCCTGCCTGTCTAACAAGGTGTCCGTGCCGTGCTGTGTGACACGGTGAGGGGCACAACCAGGGACCATCCACATCCCTGAGAGGGGAGAGAGGGGGACACAAGGGACCTCTGCCCCCCCCACGCCCCACATCCACCACTGGGCCACCCACTCCTTGTCACAGGGCAGCACAGAGGAGGTTTGGGAGCTGAGGGCGGGTGTGGGACACAGCCGGGTCAGAGATTCTTGCTTCCACCTGGGGCTTGTTACTGAGAGCTGCTAAAAAAGCCCCATCCAGGGGCTGCTGCTGTGCAGGAGGCTGAGGATGGGGAGGACTTTTACAAGGGTGTGCAGTGCTAGGGTAAGTGGGAGTGGCTGTAAGCTGAAGGAGGGTATGTTTAGATTAAATATCAGGAAGAAATTATTTTCTGTCACTGCCCAGAAAGCTGTGGGTGAGGGGGCGGCTGCGGGGATGTCCGGGCATTGGGATGAAGCGGTGCCAGCAGAGGGATAGAGGGATGAGCCATCAGCTGGGATTTCTCCAGCGCTTAAAAGCCTCCTTCCCATTCTGTGCCATGAAATACAGCAGTGATTTTTGCTTTACAAGTGTGATTGCTTATAGCAGCGTCAAATTACAGCCAGAGCTGGTCAGCCTGGCAGCAGATAAGCAGAGCTGTCAGTGCGGCACTGTGCTGGTACATGGGGAGGGAAGGATGGAGGAAGCCCCTGATGAGCCACATCTCTGGGCTATCCCAGTGGGAAGGCAGTGGGGATCCCAGAGGAGATGGATGCTGCAGGGTGGTGGTGATGGAGGTGGGTGGGCAGAAAGGATTAGTCAAAGGGCTCAAATTGGGAATAAACACGTGGGTCCCCTGTCCTGGGCATCCTCAGCCTCTCTTTTGGGGACTCCAGTTCTGAGCGCCCTGGGTGCCACTTCCAGCGCTGGTCTGTCCATGCTGCCTCTCTGCTCACAGCCCTGTCCCACACCTCCCTAAACCCCTGTCATTCCTGGCGTTTTCCTCCCTTTCATAAGCTTTTTTACCACTCTGAGAAAAAAGGTCTCCAATTACTCATCACTGCTCTAATTCCATTTACGAGCTGTGGGTGTCAACCAGAGGTGGGCCAGTGAGACCCGGGAAGGATTCCTGGCGGAACGAGCCTGTGTGTGCTGGGTGGGATTGATTTCATGGCGCAGCAGCCACTCAGCAGCAGCCCCTGTCTGTCCTCCTGCCATGCACAGCACTGTGGAAAATGCAGTTATTCACATATTAGACCGATTCTCTGAAGTTCAAGCCTTCCAGGTATTTCTGGTCCCTCCCAGTCTTGCCGTCTGCTTTCATCCCCTTTCATCCCACTGCCCCTGCACCTCCCTGCTTCTGCTCTGCCTCCCGTGTTTGTCAGAGGGCAAACAAAGCAGCTGAGGGCTGGCCCCGGGCTGGCAGTGCTGGGGGCTGGGAGCGTTTTCCTGGCGACTGCGCTCTGCCAGCCTGACCTTTCCAGGGAGCAGCCCCGGCAGCCCAGGCAGGGCTGCTCCTGCTGCACGTGGCTTTCCCTGTGCCACAGCGGCAGCACAGCCAGGAAAGGGGCCCATCCTGGCGTCTGGATCAGGGCTCTGTGCCCAGAAAGCCTCGAGCATCGCGGCATGGCAGCAGATGCCTTCGTGGGATCGGCAGTGCTGGTGGTGGGACAGGGCTCGGGGGGTCAGGGCAGTGCTGCTCTGGGAAGCAGTTGGTGCCTCTGCCTATTCCTCAGACCCTGACAGATCCCTGTGACTGATGGCTGAGTCTTTCACCCTGAACCAAGCTGACAGCTTCCAAAAATCCTGTTGATGGATGATCTCATTAACCAGGGGTGCACTGTGAGGGAGGGAAGGGAGCAAATGACTTATTGCCTTCGCTGGGAGCTTTGCTGGCAGTGTGAGGACGCTTCATTCCCTCTTCCCCAAAACCAGGAAAGCAGCAGGTGTGTTCATCACTGCAACATGGCCTGGGAGGTCCCTGAGGAACTGGAACCAGATGCCAGACAGAGGTTGGGGTGCACCTTGCTGGCCCCTATCCTGCTGCAGCCCAGAGCGATGTTCCATTTCCAGCTCTCGTGCCCAGTAGGAGCAGGCGAGATGATTCAAAGCAGCCAAGGATGTCACGGGGCTGGAAATGTGCCTGCGGCCAGGGAAGACACCTCATTGTGCTGGAGAGCCCTCTCCACGCTCACCACTCATGGTTAGTTCATCCTTTGTGCTCGCAGTGTGGATACCCAACAGGGTGATGATCCAACACAGGAGTGGGAGGGACTTTTATTTTTCTTTTGGAGATCATGTTTATTTTCTTGACACTCTTCAAGGAGTTCTGCGCAGAGGCGTAGAGGATGAACAGGCTCTCCCTAGGGCTGCCTGGGTGCAGTTTTGGCAGGGGATCAGGGACGCAGGGACTGAGTGGAGATGGAGTCTGCCCTTCAGCACTGCTGAAGATGCTGGGATGCTCTGGGTCTCATGGCCCAGGGGGACACAGATTGGTTTACCCAAGTTTGTTTGTTCTTGAAGTGAACAGTTAAAGGGAGACTGAGAGTGTGAGTAGGGGAAGGTTCCTGGCTGTATCAGAGGGAAGATTGGCAGTGCTGGCCGTGGGATCAAGGACTGCATTAGTATTGACCTCAGGTGTGGCGAGATTTCCTAACTCAGCACAAGGCTGTGCTCGGCTCTAAACCTCACAGAGCACCGGGCAGCGATAGCCCCTGCCTTGCAGGAGTGTTTGGGGTCTTGATTCATCAGTGTCTCCTCAACACCCCCGTTCCCAGAGGGGAAGGATGCTCTGGCAGTGCAGTCCTGGCTGCTGATCGTGCATCAGGCACCAACGTGGCATCTGAAACCAAACGTTGTGCTGAGCAGGATCCCAGCTCCAGTCTCAGAGAGGGAGGGAGATGATAGAGGAAGGCTGGGGGAATAAAGCTCCACTGTCCCCTCGTCCTTGTGCTGCAGCTCTGCCCTGGCACAGCGGAAAGGCCTCGTGCTGGGCTTCAGGCAGAAAGAGCAGGTGATGGTTGTAAAGTCTCATGTTGCTTGCAGGAATGAGTTATCCGAGGAAAAATGCAGGTTCTCTGCCCCTGTGGGCTCCTGAAGCTTTGATGTGCTCCTTCTGCAAGCGAGAGAGCCAAAGGGAACACGCAATCAGCACCGTCTTTCCCCCGGAGTTCTTCTTCAGGCTTCACTTGGTGTCATAATGATCCAATCAGTCCCAGGAGGCTCCAAATAATTATTAATTAAGGCAATGATTGGGTGATTTGGCTGTCATTGCAGCTGTCTTTCACAAGGAGAGAGAAAAGCCTGTTCCTTTCTTATTTTTCCCTAAAGCCTGACTCTGATGGCACGCGGCTGCTCTGCAGAACACAATGTAATAGCAGGGTGAGTCACAGCCAAGGATTTGTATTCAATATCGGTTCGGATTACATTAGCTTTGCCTAATGCCTGAGCAATAAAGTGCCTCTTCATTGTATAGCTGCAATTTATTTCGGCTCCTGGGTTGGTACAGAGCAAACATCCATCATGCAGCAACACGTGTGCCCTGCAATGGGAGCAGGCTGGGGGATGCCGGCTCTGCCTCTCCTCCTGCTCCCAGCAGGAGCTCCTATTGCCATGGAACCCTGGAATGGTTTGGGTTGGAAGAGACCTTAAAGCCCATCTTGTCCCACTCCCTGCCACGGGCAGGGGCACCTTCCACTAGAGGCGTGTCCAACCTGGCCTTGGACACTTCCAGGGATGGGGAATTACCCATTTGTTCAGCCGTAAAACCTGCCCCGGTGTCCCATAGGAGCCCAGCTGGACGTGGTGGCCTGTTCCCCCAGCGAGGTGTTGTACTGGTGCTGGGTGCTTCACTCCAGGAGCAGTTCCCTGAATCCCCGTAACAATCCACAGGTCCTGGAGCAGCATTCCAGCTCCCTGCAGCATGCAGGCTGAAGCTGCTGCCTCTCAGCTCTGAGCAAAAGCTCCGCTTGGGATTTGGATCCACCCGAGTTCCCAGCCCCGGCAGGTCCCCGAGGAGGTTTCTGGTCACATCCCCTCTGCACACGCTGTTCTCCCCCCTCTGCCAGCCTCTCCTCGGTGCCTTTCCCACCCGTGCCTGTTTGCGAGCGCCTTGGCAGAGGAAGAGAGATGCAGAAAAGCAGCGAAGGCTGCGAGAGCACAGCCCGGGCTCTGTTCTGTGCCGGCTGCAGCTGCTTGGCAAAGGCTCCCTCCCTGTGCTGGGCTCTGGCAGCCCAGCGCCGCCGGCACAGCCCAGAGCAAGGGCGAGGGGACAGCCAGGATTGCTTTTTTTAGTTTGCGGAGGTCTGGGAAAACGGAGCGCTTTCCTTGGCTGCCCTAATGGGACCCAGCGATGATTCACGTGGGCAGCGGTGAGTAAGAGTCTTATCTTTATTTACTCGATGGTTTCGTGCCGGCGCTGGGGAAGACCTCGGAGGAGGAGGGGCAGGTCCACAAGGAGCCTCCGTGAGCACTTCCAGCCTGGCTGTGGTGAGAGGAGGGCTGAGCGAGTCACTGATTATTTATGAACTCTCCCGTGCAGGGCAGAGGTCCCTTTTTGCCTTGCACAGAGGCACCAGGCTTGCTGAAGGAGGGAACCGGCCCCAGCATCGCTCGAAGAAGCTGCCAGAGATTTCCTTATTGCCGAGGAAACGCCCCCGCATCTCCTCCTCCCGCGTGGTGTGGGTGTCGCGTGGTCCCTTCCTGTTTGTCACCCGGCCAGGAAGAAGGAGCGGGGCCGTGTCTGCCCTCACCCGCAAGGAGCAAGCCGTGAGATTAAATATCGAGCTCTCTGCAAAAGAGAGGGGGATGTCATCCCAAGGGGGGATGGACAGATCAGAAAGCCACCACGAAACGGGGACCCGGTGCTGCGCCGCTCACCGGGTGGTGACACAAAGTCCCACACAATCTGGGAATAAAGGAGGTGGCTCCAGGGCTGTGCTGGCATTGAGGGATGCCCCTGGGATGGGGTCCTTAAGGCTGAGTGATGCCATCACCATTAATGAGCCCGTGCGGCGCTGACCGCAGTGCTCGCGGTGTCCCCGGGGCTGGGGCCCGGACACTGCCGGTGTCAGCGCTCCGGGAGCAGAGCTGTCCTGTTCCCGCACTGCACGGAGCTGCGATGCCGCTGCCGCCGGCTGGAGACATCGTTAGAGGTGACATCTGATTGCTGAGAACACCTCAGGCTCGCAGCCCGTGACTGCCAGCAGGGCTGGGCCAGTGCCAGCTCCGGGCTCCGCCTGCCCGGCTCGGGATGGGGCTGCTCCGGTGCCCGTGCTAGGACATCCACCTGCAGGGCACCCTCCACTTTCCCACCTGCATTTCCCAGCTCTCCCATGGCCCCTTTGGGACAGTTTGGGATAACCCTGGAGCAGCACCGTGGGGCTGGGGCCTCGCTTGTGGTCTGGTGGTCTTTCCTCAGAGGGTGGCTTGGCCACCCCTCGCACTCCAGGGTGTGCCAGTGGCTGTGGCAGCAGCTGCGGGAGGGCCACAAGGGCTGAGCAGGGCAGGGAATTCCCTCAGTGCTTCCCAGGCTGCCGGGATGGGAACGGGGATCCCTGAGCCCTGATCTTCCCACAAACCCAGCACTGCTCCCACTAAGGAGCTTAAGCCGTGGGGCTGATGCTAAACCTGTTAGTGCTGGCGGCAGTTCCCAGGAGCCGATGGCTCCATGCCCAGGGTGATTCTCTGGGATTAAGAAACAGTTCCCTTCCCACAAATTTTGGGTAAAAAGCCCTGTTTTCTGGGACTGCTGGGGAGACAGCGTCCCGCAGGAGCAGGGGGATCTGGGTTCCTCAGTAAATCTACTGCCATCCAAGAAAAAACACATTTTAATCGAATCCAAGGCAATGTTGCTATCTAGACACAGGAAATATAGGCCATGCTCACGAACTGTGAGGCTGCGTCCCAGAAAACATCAAATGTGAAAATAATTTAGAGGCTGGAGGAGCAAAAGCAGCTCCACAGGCATTCTTAGGGCTCTGACACCCTCCAAGGTTGGAGCCAGTGGCCCCAGCACAGCCCTGGTGAGGTTTAGGGGGTTGCCATAGTCCTGGCACAGTCCTGATGCACCTGTGGGACCAAGGGGAATATTCCCTGCAGGGCTGGGAAGTGTGGTTCATTAAAGAGGGGTTTGGCAAACAGGAGAGGGTGAATAAAAGAGGGAAGAAAGTTCTTTGAGGACTGAAAAAACACCACTGAAAAGGCAAGGAGGGAGTGAGGTCCCTGGGGTTTAGCCAAAGGAGGATCCAGAGGTGCCTTGAATCCGCTGTGCAAATATGTTCCTGGGATTCAGCAGGCTCTGAAAGAGCCTTTTAATCCAACAGGGAAAGCACACGAGAGCCAACAACTGGAAGCTGGAGCCAGACACATTTAAATTAGAACAAAAGACACATTTCTAATAGTGAGGTAATTAACCACTGGAACGAATTATCAAGGGGAAGTAGTGCTTTCTCAGTGTCTTCAAGTTTTCAAATTAAGTCAGGATGTTTTTTCCAAGAAAAATCTTCACTTGAGCACAAAAACAACTGGAGGAATTTACTGCCTGTGCTCGAACGTCAGCCCAGACCCTGCAGAACACTCTGGCCTCAAAATCAGCTTTTTGATAAAACCGGTGGAAATTTTAAGGCAAACCCAGGCTCAGGTAATTGCCCTGGAATGGGAAGAAGACACGTTTCCCAGCATATTCCTGTTCCTAGTGAAACCAGGACCACTGATCCTGCCACAGGCCATGCCTTTACACTTGCCACCCTCGGGGCAATTCCTTTGCCCTTCGATAAATGGTGTCTGTACAAAATTTGGAATTTGGAGAATGGTCTGGATGCATCCCCAGGGACCTGCCCTGGGTCATGGGGCTGCAGCTCCCTGGTGCAAAACCACCCTGGAAGCAGAGCCCTGTCCGAGCTGGGGCCTTCCTTTCAGGACACTATAAATATATGCACAAATATCTATATTTATATATATCTATTTGCATTCCTAAGGCACATTGACAGGTCTCCAGCAGTGGCACCGTTACAGAGGCTGTGCCTGAGCTGAGGCTGTCCCTGTGTGTTTGGTGTCAGACAGTTTGGCCCTTCCTGTGAGCTGGGGCTGAGCTGGCAAGTCAATCACAGCTGCTCCGTGGAGCTCTGGTCCTGTAATTACTCCGTGATTAAATAAAAACGTAATTCCTTCAACACCTCCGCACTCCTGCTTTATTGCAGGAGAGCCCACACAAGGAATTAATGTTTAAATAATGGCTTTCCTCCCCAGGAGCAGGCTCTGAGATAGGCAGGAATATATTAATGCTCTGGCCCAGAGATGGAAAGAGCAGCACCTTGCTGGGGGCCACAGAGGCAACAGTGCAGCATCCACTGGGATTTTCCCAGTGATCTCTATCTCCACAGCTTCTGGGCACAGCCCAGGGGTCCCTTGGGCAGAGCCTGTGGATGCAGCTCCCCCAAATCCCCACCCCAGCTGGCACAAGGAGCTTCCCCAGTGCAATGCTGGGGCCTGGAAACTGCCTGGTAATTCCTGCAATTGGGATGGAAGTTTGGGGCCTGGAGGAGTGCAGAGAATTCCAGCCGCTGGCTGCACTGATTTTTAAGCTGTCCATCTTTTCCTATCGGCAGATGCCAGCTGGGACGTCAGTGCCTGCTGAAGAATTGTCTCTCTCTGCAAAGGGCGACGCGGTTCCAACCTCTTTATTAAACCAAGCACAATCCTGTGCACCAGCAGAGATGAAGAAAAGCTCCTGATAAGTGAGACTGGCCATTCCCTGAGTTTCCAGTCTCCTTGGTTACAGTACGCCACACAAATGCTTTTCTCGGAGAGCAGGCTGTGAGCAGAGGGTTTGAATCCCAGATTTGAGAAGTTCCCCATCTCCCTGCCTCATACCTGGTGCTGGGAGGATGCTCAGCACAGGAGGGGGTGGGGAAGGGGCTCCTGCTGCTTTTGCAGAGGTGTCTGAGTGCTGCAGTCAGAGCAGATCCAATGGGCTCTGTGCAATCCCAAATCCCAAAGCCTGGACAAGCTGCTCCCAGTCATTAACAAGACTGAATGGAGGATGTGCTGCCTGCTGTAACTGGTGTGAGGATATGGGGACCAGTGTGGGGCTCAGAGAGCCTCAGCCCTCACCCAGAACCTCCAGGGAAGCCCAGGAGGGTGCTGGTCCCATATCCAGTGACAGGAGGGTGCTGGTCCCACCTCTAGAGCACAGGCAGGAGCGGCTTCAAACACAAGTTTGCCACGCCGACCCTGCACCCATGCTGTGCCCGTGGTGCCAGGTGCTGCAATGCCACCTCAGCAGTGTCACCCAGGGCACAGCAGTGCCAAGGGATTGCTGTCACCACAGCCAACCTGTGACAGGCATTAGTAACATGATCCCCTGGCTGGTCAGAGCCTCCTGTAGCTATGGTAATGGACGACCATAATTCACAATTATAATGTCAGATTTAAACCCAGGGCTTGTGCAAAAGGATAAAAATATCTCATTGCTCGTGGGATCTCGGTATTATTTGCTTTGCTATATTGGAAGCTAAATGCTCTCATGAACATCAAGTGATTGTGCCGAGATTAAACACTTTTCTTCTGTTTATGCACGTTTCACCCTTTTATAGTTTTATTAAAACGTTGGCTGCACTCTCAATTAAGCGAATCCTTTCTGCAGTTGTAAGCACATTTCATAGGAATAAATAATTTAATCTGCAGGGTGTTTTGGGCTCAAAATCACAATGCTAAGATATTGGGGGGTGCAGAGCTGGGACAGGGGAGCAGGCACTGCCATCTCACCGTGCTCCAGCTGGGGTCAGGGACCTGAGCACGGAGCCCTCCAGGCGTGCCCTGGGTGTGCCCCCTCACATATCTGGTTTGCACCTCCAGCCCGCCCCACCACCCACAGGGGCAAAGGGGGCCCACATTCCCCTTCCTGCACCCCATCACCCGGCCACCCATCACAGCAATGCCACTGACACCTTTCATCTGAGGAGCCCAAAGACCCCTGCAAATATTAATGAATTAATCACCCAAACTGCACAGCTTGCGTGCTGCCAAACTCGCAGTCGTCGTTTCTCTGAATTTCGCATGGAAAAATCTGTCTGTTTTCTGCCATTTCTTAACCTCCAAATGTTGCTTTCTTGGCACTTTCCAGAAAGCACATGTTCACGTTTCCAGCACAGAGTCCTGTTTCCCTGGATCCCTGCCCACGCTCCCCGTGCTCGGCTGAGCTGCCATGTCCCGGTGCTGGTCCCGGTGTCTGCCCGGGGCACCCCAGCACCAAACCTTGCTCCCCTTCTCTGGCACCTCTCCTGGGTGTGTTTGTACAGCACCAGGCAGACAAAATCCCCGTGAAATCCCACCCACCAGTGCTGGGAAACTCTGGCAAAGCAGGATGGCTTTATCCTTCAGGATGGCAGCTGACAAAGGCTGTGCTGTTGGAGAGTAATTAAAATGGACAGGTACCAAACCTTTGTCTTAAAACCCCCAAGACCTTGAGCTATTTCTGACACATCAGCAAAAAGTGGCAGCAGCGTGACAAGCACAGGGTCACAGGGGCTCCAAGGAGCCCTTCTCCCAAGGCACAGCCATGGTGCCCCGGCTGCTCCAGCCAGCAGACGAAAACATGAATATTCCTTAGGAAAAACATTTTCAGCGGCACCAGTTTGCCCCAGTTTTGGATTTTTGCTGTAGGTGATGCCTGGGTGGGTTGGAGTCAGGGCCAGCCCGGAGCTCTGCAATGGGAATGCAAATGAGCCTCAGATCCGGGATTTGCTTCTGCTGGGTGGGTTTTATTCCGTTTAAAACCCTCCCTCTGCTCCAGGTACCCCAGTGCCAGCACGGGGCTCTGGGAGGGTTCCTGCTGCAGGAGCTCTCTCCCCAGCTGGTTTGCAATGTGCCACACGAGCACAAAGACCTTGCACTGTAATTAAGCTCTGGCTGTTCTTTCAGGACTTTGATTCAGAGAAATTCATCACTCAGAAAGAGCAGCTTGACTGGGAGTTGAGGGAAAAACAACACTTTTCCCCCAAAGCCACGGCCAATGTGTGGAAGTTTATGCCCAGCAGTGGCTCTGCTCCCTTTTCATCACCCGGGTGAGCAAATGAGGACCCATCTCCTGTCCTCGGTTCTTTTATAAATTATTTAACACCAAATCCAAATTACTGGGAATGTTCACTGGCTGTCCAGCAAAATCTAATTTGTATTAAGTTCATTTGGCAGCAATTTTCCTTAATGGCCAGGGTGGCCTTCTGTGGGTGCGTGGTAAAAGTGATCTCTTGGATACAGGTGGGAAAGGCCCGCATGGGCCTGCACTCCAAAATAACAACCAAAAATTAATTATAGCCATTATAACAGCTTGAAAGTACATTTAGTGAAAGCGGAAAATAGAATGAGGATAATTATAGTGGTTTTTCCCTACTGTATCAGTCATTTGATGACATAGCAAGCTCCTCTATAAATATAGAATACATCAATAAAATACGTCATACAGAACGCAGAGCACAGAACACAGAATATATAATATATTATATAATATACAGTAGACAATGCAATTATAAGATGTATCAATATATAAGTTGTAGCTAATATATATAATATTTATATCTAATAGTTTCTTTGTAATATGTATGCAAAATATATAATATTAGATCTATACAATAAATAATATATTTAATATATATAATATATAATGCATGTCATGCATATTCTGGACCTTTTGAGTTGAGAGACTCAGGAGCCACCCAGGGACATGTGGGGGTCTGGAGTGGAGCCAGCCCTGTCCCTACTGCTCCGGGGCAGATCCCAGCCTGGGGAGGTCACTGAACAGCCCCACCACATCCCCCTTTGCCATCTGCATCTCAGCTTTTCCAGGCCCCTGGAGCAGCAGGATCAGTGTCAGCCTAAATCGAGCCCAGCAGAGCCTCAGCCCAGAGACCCCAGCTCTTTCCTCTGACTTCTTGTCCCGATTTTAGGGATTTTTCCCCCTCGGAGAGCGTGAGGCGCTGGCACGTGTGCGTGTTGGGTGGCTGATATTCCCCAGATGATCCGGGATGCTCTGGGATTGCCGGGAGCCTCGCTGGAGCGCAGCACGCGCCTCTCACCGGCGCGGCAGGAGGCTGTGGGCTGGCTGGCACTGAGGCAGGAATCCCAGCGGGACTTCAATAAGGATAAAGCTCAGCCTGATAAAACCGAGCCCCAGCCTGACAGATGGCCCTGAGCGAGGGGGAAAGGCGGGAGCTGGGCAGGGAGCACATCCTGCGTTCCTCCCGACAGGCCCCACGCCGGGATGGGCAGTGGGCGGTGGGGGGACATCCTGGGCAGGGGGAAGATCCTGATTTTGGTGGGGGTGGGATTTGGGGTCACCCTCAGTGGTTGCTGCACAGCACAGGGACCCAATTCCTGCTCTCCATCTGCCCAGGGATGAGGAGTGTGGCCGAGGCCACCCTGCTTTGGCAAACCCAGCCCATTTTCATTTTCCATCCACCCCTGCCATGCCATGCCATGCCCAAGACTTGGCTCATCTCTTCACAGACCCATTTCCCCATTCCAAATCCATTTGGAAGTCCTGGGCTGGGGGTGAGCTTGGCACGAGCCCAGCCAAAACAGCAACCAGTGAACAGGGCAGGGGGAAGCTGCCACGCCTGCTGAGCCGCCCAAAGGAAGAATAATTTCAATTCTGTCTCCCTTTTGGAAGGGACACATTTAATGGCAGAGAGGCTCCGTGCACGGCAGCAATCGGGAATTAACTCCCTGCATCCAAGTGCCGTGAAATTGAATCCTGTCAGCCCAGGCAGGAGCTGAACACGCTGCAGGAGAGGTGGGGGTCCCACGTCTCCATCCTGCTGCCGGAGCCACCAACCCACCCAGGACAACCCTGGCTGCTCTACCAGGTGAGGATGTGCAGCTCTGGGTGCTTCCCATCCCCCTGAGCAGAGTTAGGAGTCAAAGCCAAGCGTCCACAGATACAGGTGCTGGGGAAAACAGCTTATTTGTTGGAAAAGAAGCTCGCAGAGCTGGCTAATAATTTGGAAGTGCTGTAAATGGAGTTCTCTGATTGCTCTGAGAGCATTGGAGGAGGCCACAGAGCACCTGAGGCACATGGTGGGATTCTCGGGGTGGTCTGGTGCAGGACCAGGAGTTGCATCAATGATCCCTGTGAGTCCCTTCCAACTCAGGAATTCTATGATCTCATTGACGCTCAGCTCCTGCAAAGGTGCCATGGTTCAAGGGGGTGATGGGGAGACCAGGGAGGTCTCCAGCCCCAGTACCCACCTCAGCAGGGATTGGGAATTGCTCCTGAGCCTGCCCAGCTCACCCACACTGCCACTGGATTCTCCACGAGAGATGGATGTGACGAGCAAAAGGAAGCTCTGCCAGCAGGAAAGCAGCCGGTCCCAGCTCCAGGAGTGCTGCAGGATGGCTGTGGACACTCGATCCTGAGTGATGGGCATCAAGCAGAGAAGGAGCTCTTACAGAGATCACTCCTCTGAGGAAGGCTTTCCACAGGCACAGCCAGTGGAAGAAAAGAGCATGCTTTAATTATGCTAATTAGAGACTTGGCAGTCTCGTTGCTTGATGCTTTTGCATTTGATGTGGAGACATCTCCCTTTGCCAGGGTCTGCCCTTCCTGGAGAGGGAGGGATGGCTGCTGTGGGCACAGTGGTGCTGGGGTCCCAGGGGGGTTACCCACACATTCCTGCTGATCCCAGCCCCGAGGTGCCCTCAGGTGAAGGATCCCGGCTGACAGGCAGCACTCTCCCTTCTCCAGGGGTGACATGGAGCCTCCACACTTCCCTCCCCATGGGCTCCCTCCCTGCCGGCAGCACAGGGCAAAGCTCTTGTGCTGAATGCAGGTGGATGTGCTAAAGCACAGGGGCAAAGAGAGTAACTCCTGTCCTCCCACTCCAGGCTATAAATGGCCATGGTCCTGCTCCTGGCTGGCTCAGCCATCGGTTTTGTGTCTCCTGAGCATTCTGGGGGGAGCAGGGAACAAGAGATTTCCCTCCTGTGCTGTGCACACGCCGTATTTTCCGCCGGCCAGCGCTGATGGATGGCTTGGTCTCACCATCCATGAGCTTTGCTCGCTGGCTGCTCCAAGGGCAAACAATTCTCTGGACTCAGCCTGAAACGCTCCAGGCCAAGCATCGTTTTGTCCTGGTTTGTCATTAAAGGATGTGCACAGCCATTCCAAGTGACAGAGCAATTTCCTTTGTGTCCTGCAAAGCAAAAGGAAAAGAAAGAAGTCAGCGTATTACACACAAATCTGCTTTTCTCCTGCAAGTTGAAATAGGAACAGCTTAATTTCCAGCAAACCCGACGCTGTAGTAATTCCAAATCACAGGCTTCGTGTCAAAAGAATCATTTTGCTACAGCCACAAATAATGAGCAATTTATGTCACGTTTGGAGATTAGATTAAAACCAAGCTGCAAAGTGACACCTCGGCCAGCGGGGGTTCTAGGTCGGACTTCAGAGGCCGAAGGTGGGGCAGCACAGGATTCCTGGCCCTGGGTGTCCCTCCCCTCAGGTGCCACCAGCCAGCTTAGAGGAGGATGGGGCCCCGAGGGCTGGAGCCCCTCTGCCATGGAGCCAGGCTGGGAGAGCTGAGGGTGTTCACTTGGAGAAGAGAAGACTCTGAGGAGACCTCAGAGCCCCTTCCAGTGCCTAAAGGGGCTCCAAGAGAGCTCAAAAGGGACTTCGGACAAGGGCTTGGAGTGACAGGACAAGGGGGAATGGCTGCCCACTGCCAGAGAGCAGGGTTAGATGGGGTACTGGGAGGGAATCCTTCCCTGTGAGGTTGGTGAGGCCCTAGCACAGGGTGCCCAGAGAAGCTGTGGCTGCCCCTGGATCCCTGGAAGTGTCCAAGGCCAGGTTGGATGGGGCTTGGAACAGCCTGGGGTAGTGGAAGGTGTTCCTGCCCATGGCAGGGGGTGGAACTGGATGATTTTGAAGGTTCCGTCCCACCCAAACCCTTCTGTGATTCCCTGGTTCTATGAAATCCCTCTGGGAAGCAATACTCACTGCAAAGAGAGAAGCACTTGCTTTTTTCTCCCAGAAACAGCAGAATCATTAAAAAGACCAATTTTAAACTAATTAGATGCAATTTCTTCATTTGCTGCCTTCTTGCATGAGGCACACGTCGTGGAGGGGACACGTGGGAGCACAGGGAATGTCACCCTGAGCAGAGCTGCCTCCTGCCAGGCTGCTGGCCCCGCGGAGCCGCCGGGACCGCGGAATCGCCGGGAATTGCTGACAGGAGGCTGAGCAAAGTGCTGATGTGAGCCCTCATCCCCAGGCTCCTCATCCATCGCTGACAAGGAAAATGCTGCTCGCTGCAAGGCTTTGCTTTAAATTAGAAGTGAAGGTGAAGAATCCAACAGGCAAAACAAAATGCTGAACAGTGCCCAACTGGCCTCTCAAGTTGCCATTGCCCCGTGGCTGTCCCGGGGGGTCCTGTGAGGTTGTGCAAATTGGTGCAAATTTCCCAGCCAAGCAAATGGCTTGGAAATCCCTGATGGAGAGGACAGATTTGTGCATGGACCTGTATCCTTTTGCCCCAAACCTCTGATCAAGGAAAAAGTTTGGATCTCTTATAGGAAAGAAGGGTGAGGCTGAGAAAAGAGTTTTTTTGTGGAAGGATGGGCTCGGCTCTGCACTGCACCACTTCCACGGACCTGCTCCCACCGTGGGGAAAGGAATAACAAGAAGGGACCTGTGTGTCAAAGAAGCAAGTATTTTATTGTGTAAAAACCAAGCAGACATTAAATAGAGCCCCCCATTGCCCCCACACCGCGTGCCTTGCATGCCACTGGGATGTGCCCAGATGTCCCCCACAGGCTGGAGCCGTGGAAGCCCAGATGGGTCCATCTTCACATACCTGTGGAATTAAAAACACTTCTGAGCTCTGCTGTTGCTGGGTGTCACACTGAGACCCAAGAGCCTCCTCGAAGATCAGCTGATTTTTGAGCAGCGCAATGTGGGATGAGACACCCGGGCTGCAGCTCTGGGTTACAAACGAGGGGTTTGGTATCCCTCCAACTCCTCTCAGCGTGGCCTTTCCCTGGCCATGGCATGTCCTCAGCATCTGTGGCAGCCGCTGGGTTTTAATTAAAGCACCAACTCCCAAGTCAAACAACTGCAGGAGAACAGGAAAGTCCTTGTCCCCGCGGCTGGCCCTGAGCAAAGCTGCGGCGCTGGGAAACAGGGCAGGAGCATAAGGAAACCACGGTATGTCCAAGACCGAAAAAGTTTGTAGAAACATCCCATGACTTTCGTGGAGCCATCTGCAGTCTCTGCTCACGTGGGGTGTTTCTGCCAGGAGCAGGGAAGCCGTGTGCCCAACGTGGCTCCTCATCACTGCGGGTCAGGGCCGGCTGCTGCGCTTGATCGAAACAAATCCTGCAGAAAGTGGGACGTTTCATTATGCAAATTTGCTTCCTGGAAAGAAATGTTTTATTAACGCGCGATCCCTTCGTGTGTTGGCTTAGTCAATTTGGTCACAGCTTGACATCCAATAAGTTACTCTAAAGGCAATGGTTTTACAAAATGTTTTTCTAATCTATTTTAAACACTTAATTACAGTTGTGGCGCATTCATTAGGGACTCTGCTTTCAAACCTGGATTGCAGCAATAAATCCTAATTCTCCAAGTGTCAGTTGCAATCCAGACATGGCATCCAAGTGGGTGTCGCAGGCTGTGGATGTCTGGGCCAGGCGAGAGCCCCGTCCTCCAGAGAGAGAACTCCCAGCATCCAGCCCAAACTGATTTCTAATCACCAAAAGAAACCTGGGCCCCTGAGGAGGGAGCGCTCGAGGGCCTTGGGGGGATGTGTCTGCTGGGTGCTGGGCTGGGAGCTGAGGGATGCTGTATCTTGGAAACCCCAGTGAATTCCGAGCTGATGTTGTGGACAGTTCTGGGGCTGTCCCTGGCACCAGCAGTGTCCCCACTGCAGCTCTGAAGGTGCAAAGGCAAGGGGGGGCCGGTCCTAGTGCCACACACCCCTAAGGACACCCTGGCAGCCCTGGGATGCTCTGACATGCCAGGAGAAGCACGGGGACTCCTCCTGTCCTGGGGTAACCTGTCCCCACACACTCCCCGGCATCAGCACAGGCACCGAGAAGGGGCAGCAGCTCAGGGCCAGCATCCCGAACGTGCCCCCCGCAGCTCTGAGCCCGTGCCAGCAGTGGCTCAGCACAGTTACCTCAGTCTTTGCCCAGGTACTTCTTCATGATGCTGCTGACATCGTCCTCCTTCCCCTCGGCCTCGGCGCGGCGGCTCATCCCGCTGCCCTGGGCGCCGGCTCTGCCGCTGGAGCCCTCCCCGTCCCCTCTCGGGGGCTGCGGCCGCCGCTTGATGCTGTCGGCGCTCCGGGCGGAGAGGTGGGAGCCAGAGGATGAGGAGGAGTCAGAGAGGTCCCCGGGCCCTTCCCGGGGGGCCGGACTGCTCTTGGCCGTGCCCTTGGTCTCAGAGGACTCCAGACTGCCCGCTATGGCCTCATCCTCGAAGCGCACGGTGAGGGGCCGGTGGCCGTCCCTTCTGTCCCTGCGGGGTCTGGCCAGGCTGCTGGCGGAGCGGGACTTGCGGATGGCCGGCAGGAAATCATCGAAGTCAACCTTGGTTCTCCTCTCGTAGTTGAGGGTGGGTATTCGCCAGCTGAACGGGTCACTCCCCTTCCCCTCACCCAGCCCATCGCTGGACAGGGAGCTCAGAAACCCCTCTGGCTCCTTCCCCAGCTCCACATCCTCCAGCGACGGCTCCAGGCAGCTCCTCCAGGAGCTCAGCCGCGGCACACCCAGCACTTCCATCCCGGCAGCCGGGGAGCTCGGCCGGCGGCCGGAGCCGTCGAGGGCAGGCAGGAGGGAGTCGTAGGAGCCGAATTTCGATGCCCTCTTCAGCGCTGGGGAGCGCACGGGCTCGGCCGGCTCCGAGGCCATGCTCCGCAGGCTGGAGGAGCGTGTGAGGCTGGCACCTGCTCCCTCCCCTTCCCCTGCCTGAACCCCTTCCAGCCTCCCCGGGGGCTCCTCGGCCGCCGGGACCGCCCTGCAGCGCCGCAGGGCCGCGGCGCCGGTGGTGCGGTAAATGGGGAGCGGAGAGGTGTCCCGCAGCGCCGGCAGCCCCGGCTCCCGCTCCGCTCCCCGCTGCCGCCGCAGCTCCTCCACGTACTCGGAGAGGGCGGCCGAACTGGGCACCGGCCCTGAGGCCACCGAGAGCCTCCTCCTGCTGGGCACCGGCGGAGACACCGCGCTGGGCAACCTCCCGTCCGGAGCCGGGGAGCCGCCCCGCCGCAGCACCGATGGGGACGTCTCTCCTAACCTATCCACGGGTTTCTTTGGGCTCTCCAGCTCCTCTTCTTCTGCCAGAGGTTTTCCATATTCCCGTCTTCTGGCCCCCAGCAAGGGACTCGCCGTCCTCCCTGGATCCGCAGCCTCACCGGGCCTGGCAGCGCTCCGGGAGGGCAGCGGCCGGCTCAGAGCAGGGTCCTTGGCGTCTCTGCTCACCCTGAACAACAGAAATCAGTGTTAGTCTAGACCGTGGGATTCCCAGTGACCGGGATGTCATTCAGCAAGGACAAAGCTGAACAGTGAAAAGTCGGCATTGGCATGGGAGTCTCGGGATAAACTCACTGCTGCATCCAGCAGTCGGGCAGTGCCCAAGGATTTTATCTTAAACAAGCCCAGGTCAGCCAGCCCGGATAATTCCTGGTGTAGAGCAGGTGGTGTGACCAGCTTCAGCTCTGCCAAGCCAACACTTACCTGCAAATATCCTTTTTCTTGACAGATTACAGCAATATGTAGGATTTATTTTATTTCTGTCAAAGCCAAAGATTATTCACTAAAATTTTATGAAACCAGCTCGCGGTGCACCCCGGACGCATCTCAATGTTATTGCTGGGCATGTTTCACCCAGGCTGCTGCTCAAACAGTTCTGAACTGCAGGCAGGGGCTGCACAGTGAGGAGGGATGGACAGGCAGGGCCACATCCCGGACAAGGGCCAGACAGGGCCACATCCCGGGCAAGGGCTGGTGCAGGAACCACGTGGGATCCACCTCTGCTCAGCCCTGAGGACCCACACCAGTAGCCCCAACCAGCCAGGCTGGCCCTGTCCTCGTGCAGCTGATGCACAGAGATGGGGGGCAACTGCAGTCACCAGTGGGTTTGGGGTCACTGGTGTCACTAAGCCCCTGATGACACTTTATGACCCCTCCAAGCACCTACATTTGCTTGCTGGCACCTGTCCCCACTCCCAGCTACCCCATCCCTGCTCAGCCGAGGGAACCCAGGACTGGCCTGACTGGGAAATCTGCTGGGATGTGAATTTGGGAAAGAAAGGAGGAGGGAACAGAGAATTTCTTCTGCAAAGCAGCAGAACCCAAGCCACAAACCCATCTCTGGGAGGGAGCAGCGCTCGAGTTGTTCATGGCCGTAATGAAGCTTCCTGCCCTGGGAATGCCGCTGTTGCCATGGGAATGGGGTGGGAGTGGATAATCCAGGCACCGCGCGGGACGCTCGGACCAGCCTCTGCTGACCCGTGAAATAATTTACATGCCGAGATGGGCTGAAGACAAACTCCAGAGCTGGGAAAAGCGTGACTGCAGAAGGGAAGGGGCACTGGAGCAGCTCCATCTTCCCGGCGCCTGCCGGCACAGCCTGGGGCACAGAGGTGCCCACCTGTCTTGGCACCCACCACCTTTCCCTGCTCGTTAAACCAGCCTAAATTGTTTAATTATTCAATACAAAAGGAATTAACCAGCGATTTCATCTCCCTGAATCACCGCACCCTTCAGGGCCATCCCGTGCGGACGCTGCCAAAGCACTGCAGCTGATTAATAGTTTGAGACATTTCAATAATGCTGGATTTTAGGATCCTAAGTGGCATCTTAAATGGCTGGTGTAACCCTTTAGTGAGGTTTTGTATGGAAATTGCTCCATTCACTCTGCACGTCTCCAAAGAATATTGTAACCTGTGTGATGCATGAATGGCTTTCATAAATTAAACACGGGCATCAGTGTTTGTATTTGGGTTTTAAGGCTGAGAAAAAAGTGAGTGGAGAGGTGAGAACCACTAATGGGCTGTGAACAAGGACTGAACACGCCGTATTTATTGTCCTGTTCAGTGTGATGGACAGGTACTGCTTTTATGAAAGAGCCTGAAATGGAGTGAAAGCTGTGAAGGTGGGATTGTTCCAGCTTCCATGGCTGGCAAGGGCCACACAGCCCCAGAGTCCTGCAGGGACCTTACACTCTCCAAGCCCTGTTTTCCAGCAAAAGGTCAAGACTGCATCATCCATCCTTGTCTCTCCCAACAGTTCCCATTTTCTGCGCCCATTAAAGTGCCAGAGGACAGAGTTAAATGGGATGTTGGGGAGGAATTCTCCCCTGTGAGGGTGGGGAGGCCCTGGCACAGGGTGTCCAGAGAAGCTGTGGCTTCCCCATCCCTGGAAGTGTCAAAGGCCAGGTTGGACAGGGCTCAGAGCAACCTGGGATAGAGGAAGGTGTCCCTGCCCATGGCAGGGGGTGGCACTGGATGATTTTGAAGGTTCCTTCCCACCCCAACCATTCCAGGATTTATTTGTCTAACTGTACTCTTACGGCTACCAAAACCCTCCTTCAAATTCATGGCTAGTCTTCCTCATCCTCATCCTCCTCACAAGGCAGGACACAAGAGCCAGACAGTCACACCCCATCCTGCAGCATCCTCTGCTCATCCATAAATCCCTGGCAAAAGGCCGATGTGCCAGCACGAATTCCCAGGGCTTGGAATGACCCCAGGAAGTCGCAGGCAGCCCTAAAGGAAGGTGATGCCACAGGAGGAAGGACCATGAGCCCCTCCAGCCCTGAGCAGAGCCCTGCTTCTCCATCATCCCCAGGGAAGATGATTTTTCCCAGCAAAAGGCAGAAGATGCCGAGCCCAGGAGGCGCCTGGAAGCCAACGGAGCTCTGCAATCTGCCATTCACACCAAACCAAATGACATACAACAGTAATTAGTGAAGATTACATAGCAATTAGCATGATTACAATTATACCAGTTGAAATCATTTATACAATAAAATCCACACATGCTTTGCAACACATGACCAGGGCCGAAAGGGTGGCTGGGATGCCTTTCCTGGGAGCTCATAAATAAATCCAAGACAGCTCCATTTCAGGGAGGGAAGAGACATTGGCCTCATTTCTGTCAGAAGAGGATTTTCTTGTCACACCATCATCTACACAAGAGCTCCTAGTTTCCCACGTAATGATTTGCTTTTGACACAATCGTGGTTAAAAATAAACGTGTCGGATCCCCAGCAGCCTTGGGACCAGGGCTCCTGGTTTTGTGAACCAAGGTGGGAGGGGAATTGCTGTCAGGGTGATCCTGGGGTGATGCCAGGGCTGTGGATGCCACAATGCTGTGGGATACAGGATGGAGAGGCAGATCCTGGGCTGTGGATCCACTCCCTGACTGCACCTCTGGATAACCCCACTATCACAGCACAACCCTGACCTGCCTGGAAAGGGGCAGAATAAATACATAAGCTTTTAAATTGGTTTCTTGATAAAAAAAAAAATTATATTTATTCCAACCCTGCACTGTGTCATATTTATGGACGCTTAGCTCTGCTGGCCAGTGTTTTGTACAGGCATTTAAATAGCAGAGAATGAAAGGAAACGTTAATCAAAGCTCTCCCTCCTGTAAGCACACGGGTGATAAGAGCTCCTCGCTCTCCTCTGGCTCTTGGCAGCTGTTTGTTCAGCAAACACCCAAGATGTGGTGCTGAGCAGCCAACACGAGCAGGACTCGTTTTTCATTACTGGGTGCTTGTGTAAGACAAAAGAATCTTAATAAGGAAGAGCTCGTTTCCCTGATCTCATTTTTATTACCTCCAGTCTCGTCTCCTGTTTGTTTGCATTTCATCCCCTCCTCGCTCTATTTCCATCTTAGATGAGCTGCAGCCAAACACAGCTCCCACACCAGCATTTGCAATTTGCCCCTTCACAAGCCCCAGGACGGAGGGTTATGGTCACACTGTGGCTCGGGACAATTTGCTTTTCACAAGGGCCACAGGCAGCAAAGCAAACCCCAGAATCCCAGAATCACTGAGGTTGGAAAAGACTTCCAGGACCATCGGGTCCAACCTGTGACCAATCTCCACCTTGTCACCCAGTCAGAGCACTGAGTGCCACCTTCCTTGGACACCTCCAGGGATGGAGACTACAGACCTCCCCGGGCAGCCCCTTCCAACGCCTGACCAACATTTCCATGAGGAAATTCCTCCTAACATGCAACCTGAAAGCCTGAATATCTTTGACTATAAATCCAAGGGGTTTCAGCTCAGAAATAAGACATTAGCCACAATGTCTGTTTTTCTGTCATTCGTTAATGATCAGTTGGGTCATCTGGACCAAAGCCTCCTCAGCAGCACTTAGGAAGGACCTTATTTATTGTTCAAGGTCCCAGTGAGCTCAGCCAACTGCTCTCAGGGCTCCCACTCATCACTGCTCCATGGAAGGTGTCCCTGCCCATGGCAGGGAGTTGGAATGAGATTATCTTTCAGGTCCCTTCCAACCCAAAACATTCCAGGGTTCTGTGATCTCCCCGCAGGTCTCTGCCCTGCCTGACTGCTCTTAAACTCTGCCTTGTACCTCCCCAGACTGCTCCAGCTCACCCAGGGTGTTTCCTGCCAGGGAACTGCTCTTCAGAACATCAGTTCTGACAACAGTGATTCTCCTGTACAAGGCAGGTGGGGGCCGTGGGGACAGAGCTCACCAGAATCGGAGCAGGGAGATTAATACTAATGTCTGCAGTGAAACTGTGCTCCACAGTCATGACGAATTCCGTCGCCGTGGAGCATCTACCTACACACCTGAACATGAGCAGGGAGCAGGTGGGAGCTGCAGTGAGCTGTGCCCAGCCTCAGCCTGGCACCTGCCCTGGTTATGGGGAAAAAAAATGGAAAAATAGTGATGCATGTCCTGAGAGACCATCCCTGGGAAAGCAGCAGGGTGAGGAGGCCTCGAATCACAGGGGCTGCAAGCAGGGGCACTGCCAGCCCTGCCCACCCTGAGTTTGGGCGGTTGGCACCTTTTCCACCTTCCCTACAGGAGGATGATGCTCTCTGGAGCCCACTCTGCTCCCTGCCCCAGGACTCAAAGCTCATCTCTGTCCTCCCAAGCCTCCAAGGGGATCTGACATCCTCCTCCTCCATCCTCACCACCTCCCTCCACAACGCAGCCCCACACCCTGATTTACAGCGCTTTTCAAAATTCAACCCATGTGATTGTTTCACACACGAAACACAAAGAACCAGTTTCTCTGTGACCCAGAAATTTGGGCTTTCTCTGGATTGGGGGGTCCTTCTGATGGGCACCAATTCGGGATGGGCACCTGGGCACCCACAGAGCCAAGTAGGGACATTTGGGCTGTGCAAGTGGTCGGGCCCCTCTCCAGCTCTCTCCCAGCCTGCCAGCATCACCATCAAAAATTAACATATTTGATATTAGAACAGTAGAAATGCATCGCTCTCCCTCAGCAGCGAGCAGCGAGCATATGGCATACAAATCCTCAAATAGGCTGCATTGCCTCTTTAAATTATCTCCAGAGAATACATCAAGGGATATTCTCCTGCTTGAAGCATGTTTTTGATGTAGTGACTTTCATCTGGTGTTTCACTGATCCTGGCGTGGCAGTGACTGCCTTCCTTGATTTGATGTTTTGACCTTAAACACCACAGTTCCCGCTGAGCTCCGCTCTGCACGTCCCGAGGGAGCCCAGAGGAAGCCCCCACATCTCAGCACCCTCCAACACACCCAGGATGGGCTGGGGGTGCCTTACCTCAGGCTCTGGGTGCTGCAGCTGCCGATGGATGGTGCTGAAATGCTCCCAGCCACGCTGGCACTCGCCAGGGACGTCCAGCCTGCGGAGGAACTCGGCCAGGACTTGACGCTCTCTGCGGGCTCCAGGCTGAGCACGGAGCCAACACTGGAGCAGGCATCCCTGAGGGGACAGGAGAGACCTGTCAGCTCTGCAGGTGCAGGCAGGAGGGGTCCTGGGTCACTGCGATGGTGACACAGGGCACGGAGCAGGGAGTCCTCACACCTCCACCACAGCAGCTCCAGCTGGTGGGCTCTGCTCGGGCTGGTTTGTGGCACCAGCACAGATAAAAAGAAACCTTTCCAGGTAGCCTGGTCCTTGTACCATTGCTGCTGCCATTCACTGTTTCCTCAGGCTTTTGCAAGTGCCCTGTAGCCCTTGGGCAGGAAAACCCTGCACTGCCCATGGTGCCGAGGGCTGGAGCTGCAGTGACAGAGCTCCTGTGGCCCTGGGTACCCCTGGGCTCCCCCAGAGCCAGAGCTACCCCAGCCCACCCACCAGGAGCCCCCAGACCAGGTGCAGAGGAGGAAATCCTTTAGGATCTCAGTTTTCCTTCGAAGCCACAGATCAGCTTCATCTCTCAAAGGGCAGTCCAGAGGAAGGGGAGCATCCCTTGGGATGAGAGCCAGAGCTCCCAGGGAACGGGAGTGGCTCGATGGGCAGGGGGCACACAACGCCAGCACATCTGGATGCCAGTGTGAGCCCTGCCCGTGCAGCTGCAGCAGCCACTGGTCCATAACCCCTCAGTGCAGCAGCTGGTGGTCCATGAGCCGTGGCAGAGGCCGGCACAGGCTCTGTCCTTAGTCAGAACCATCTCCCGGGATCACTCACGTGTCTCTCCTGGAGCACAGCGACTCCCACGCCGTCCGCACACTGCAGGAACCACAGGAGAGGGTCAGCGATGGCTCGTGGGGACCCCAAACCCACCATGAGGTGCAAAACTTCCCAGACCGACTGCAGGAGAGCCGGTGTGGCTGGAGTAGGGGTTGGGCGGGGCCGGGGAAGGCTCCCAAAACNGGGCTGAGCCGGGGAACGCTCCCAAAACAGCCACGAGGAGCAGGGCTGGAGCCCCCTCCCTGCTCCCCGCACTGGTCAGCCCCGGCTGCAGACGGGACCCCAGGGCAAAGGGAGGGAGCAGAACACACCAGCACAGGGCTGCTCCTGCCGGCAGCAGCTTCTTTCCTGCCGGGAAGCACTTCTCACCTCCACTGATGCAGCAGCTGCATTGGAAATCACTCTTTTTTTTGGGAAGCAGTGAGTGTCTGAGCTCACGGTTTCTATCTCGCCCTTCCCTGGTTTAATCACCACACAGAGCAAGTGGTGACAAGCACACCTCAGCTTTTTCTTTTTTTTTTTTTTTTTTTTAAACTCATTCATCTGTTTTGTCTCCATTTGTCATGCTGTGTGGCAGAGGGAAAAATAGAAGGGCTTTAGAAATAACACCTGAAAAATGCACTGGAAATTTTTCCTCAATTTTTTTTTCCCTAGTAAAACCCTCTACCCAATCACCCAGTTTCACTGACTCCTCCAGCTCCTGGGGATGATCAAAGCAGAATTTTCACTCGATGAACCCAGCTCTGGGGCGCCAACACGCTGCCAGGGACCTGCTGTACGAATGGGGCTATTCCCACCCTTTTTGCTCGCTTTAAGCTGGGCCACACAGGATGATTTGAGGGGTGACACTTCTTCAAGAAACCTTCCATTAACACGAAGTTTTTTGCTCATACACGCAGCGCGAACACGTGAGGGTGAGGACACGAAACCACAGCCACCCTGGCATTGCCCAGCGCTGCCTCTTCCCCACCACAGAGCAGCTGAGCCCCCCAGCTCCCCCCAGGCCCCGTTCCTCACCTGTCAGCATCGCTGTCGTCGCTGTCACGCAGCCCCTCCAGGGCCACCTGCAGGTCTGCGATGCGGCGGATGGAGGTGCCCAGGTCAGCCTGCAGCACCTGCCTCACCTCTGCCAGCTCTGCCAGCTGCTGCTCCTGCACGGGGGACACCAGGTGAGGGCCTGCACCTGATGTGGCACCTGAACTGCGAGTGGGGTGACTGCCAAACCCCCCCACCCTCACCCCAGTGCTCCCAGTGCCTGTCAGGGCTGGTCACCTGCACCGCGCTCTGTGGCACCTGTGAATGTAAATGGCATCTTCCAGCACCTTCCACTGCTTAAAGGGGCTCCAAGAGAGCTGGAGAGGGATTTTGGATAAGGGCATGGAGACAGGGAATGGGAGGGCAGGGTTAGATGGGATATCGGGAAGGAATTGTTCCCTGTGAGGGCGGTGAGGCCCTGGCACAGGTTGCCCAGAGAAGCTGTGGCTGCCCCATCCCTGGAAGTGTCCAAAGCCAGGCTGGACAGGGCTTGGAGCAACCTGGGATAGTGAAATGTGTCCCTGCCCATGGCAGGGAGTGGGACAGGATGAGCTTTGAGGTCCCTACAACCCAAACCATTCCAGGATTTACAATCTGACACAACCCCCACGGCTCCATGGGCCCAGCATCGCCCGCCTTGCACACCAAGGACACCACCTTGGCCCTGTACCCATGTTCATCACAGTCCAAGTCTTTCCAGCCGGGAAGGAACCCTTCCTGCTGTTCCTAAGCCATCACAGGGCAGAGAGGAGGGAGCAGCAGATCCACAGTGATTGAAGCTGCCAGCTGTGAAATCGCCGTGGCGGCGGTGACAAGGTGAGGGGTGATCCGCAACAGGCCACGGCACAGGAGCTGGCACACTGTCACAGTAAATAACGGGAGGCCTGGAATCACCGGGCACACGGGCCCCAGGGGAAAAGCATCTCAGCTCATCAAAACATGCAAAGAAACGGCCCCGTTTGGGTCGCGCGGTGTCACAGCGGCTCCCGGGAACGCGCTGGTATTGGTGAAAACCTCAATGCTGCTGAGGAGTTTTCTGAAACTTGGTGTTTCCAAGCCCTCCACTTCCCTCCTGGCTCGGGCAGAAGGTGGAAAGGAGCTGTTTCATCAAGGGGAGTGTTTCATCAAGGACCTCAGGGGCTCAGAACAGGTCACACAGCGAAACACCAACTCCTGAGAGGAGAAAAGAGCCCCAAGCCCCAGGTGCCTGCGTGCCTGTGTTCAGCTATCTGGGACTGCAGGAGCAAGGGGTGAAACCACTGCCTGATAAAGAGCTGAGTCCTTCCACAGGCTGATAAGAGCCTCTACTGACCCAGCTCCTCAGCTGCAGGATATGGCACGAATTAAATATAGTTCAGTGGCTGCATTTAATTCCACTCCTCTGTTCTGAACAGGGATGGGCAGGGAGGCACAGAGCAGCATCCCCCCACCAGCACCCCAGCCCCGCTTCCTCTGGCCACGGACACAGAAATCCCCTGGGATGGCTGTGGGAGCAGCAAACAGAGTGTCCTGGGGGCTGGAGGGGTCCCCCTGGCTCGTGGGGTACCCCCTGGCCTCGCTACCTTCTGCATGACACTGGGACATCCCTGGGCACCCACACTTTGTGGCACCCACGCTGGTGGCCTTGGGAGGGGACCTGCAGGGCACTGGGGTGACACTGGGGACTGTGGGTGACCCTGGGGTCCCGTGCCCACAGGCCACCCGAGGGGCAATTTGAATGTGAGCCAGAAAATAGACCTGACACTGCTCAACCCCACATCCCGGCTGTCCCAAATCTCATCCACGGAGACACCTCATGTTTTTCTCCATACCCTACAATTGTCTCAAGGAAAGGAATCATTTTGCCAATATGATTCAATTTCAGATGGAAAAATACTGTCTGTGTAACACAAACTGACAAGGCCCATCCCAGCACCAGGCCTCTGGCACCCAGGGAGCTGTTGGACACCTTTGACACACGTTGCTTCTATCTAAATGTAAATCCAAGAAGCATTTCTCTTTTCACACTGTCCCTGGGCTGAGAACTGACACCCTCACGCTGGGCAGAGCTGGCTTTTTGTTTCCTCCAAGCAGAAAAAGGGGAGAAATAAAGCGTAAAATATATCAGTTGAGAAAACTCGTATTATTGGGCAAACTGCACCACGGCTGGAGCTGAGGGGCTGAAAGGAGCATTCTCTGTTGTTAAATCGCTCTTGGCACCAGCATCTCTGGCTGCTTCCACCAAACCAGTCAGACATGCACAGCCTGACCAGCCTGACCAGCTCAGAACCCCTGGCTGATGTATATTTTATCATCAATAAATAAAATATACGTTCTGCCTGGTTCTGAATACATTTCCAAACCGGATTCTCCCATTCACACCGGGGGACAGATCGCCCCAGAGCACAGGACTGGCTCTGCTGGTGGGTCAGAAACCATTGCTTTAGAAGGCTGAGGTTGATTCCTGCTGACAGGGAGCCTGGATTAAAGGTTTCCCCAAGACAAGGGGACAGAAGCTCACTCAGTGATGGCTGGCACTCAGCAAACCCACAGGGAGCTGCTCTCAGCTGGACTCCTGCCCTCATCCAGGGGCTCCCAGGGAGGAGATTCTGCACATCCCCCATGGAAGGGGATTTCTAAACCTTCTTTTTCTTAAGAGGCTTTTTTCTCCCCAACTAATTTTGTCTCAGATTTATTTGAAGAGAAGTTAAAAGGAGCTAAAACCAGCAGTGAAATGATCCGTGGGACTCCAAAGGATTCCCAGGCCGGCACCGTGGAGCATCCAGCACCACGTCCTTGTCACCACCTCATATTTTTGTTTGTGGTTCTGCTGTGACAACACCACCTTTGCTCGCTCCCACCCACCTCAAGTGAAGTGTAATCTAATTAGTCCAATTTGGATCACTTCTCTTCGCACAACTTAGCGCGCACCTGCGGAATTCATCCATCATTATTATTTCTAATTAAGCCGTTAACTCGCGGGTTTTCGGAAAGTTTGAAGTGACAAAATTTGCGAGGTTGAAGGCTCGAGTGAGACGGGGCGAGCACCGTGTAATTGGTGTGTGAGCAGCCACCAGCGCTGATGGATTCCTGAGGAATTTACTCCTTTAATGGCAAAGCAGAATCACAACAGCCCTAATTAGCGCGTACAGCAGCCGAGCTTTCAGTCCCGGCTCCTCCATCACCCACCCTCACCTCCAAGGACCGGCTGCCTTTGATGATAATTGCCCTTACACTTCCTCAAAGACATTCGCTCTTGAAGGGAAGAGCAGCTGGAAAGACCCAGGAGCAGGCGAGGATGGGGACAAGAGCTGCGGAGACATCAGAGGGTTTGCTGGGACCCTGCTGGGAGCTGAGCGTTTGCCTGGGTTGGGAGCGTGGCATTCCTGGCTGGAAGCACAAACAGCTCCCCCTTCCCTTCTCAAGTTCACTGGAAGCGCCAAAAAAAAAAAAAAAAAAAAAAGCTTTAAAGTTTGCAAATGAGCAAAAAAACCCTAATCCTGGAGTTCAGGCTGTGTCGTGTTACACGATGTGGCCATAGCGGGGCTGGGGCACAAAGATCTGCCAGCAAAAGAACCAAGAAAAAAAAAAGTTATTTACACTGAGGCTCTCACCAAAAAAATCTTGTGAAGAGTATCTTCACACCTGTACTTCAGTCTTCTGTAAAATTAGTTAATTATTATGCTGATGAATTTCACAGCTTCGTTAAAGAAAACTGATTCTAGGGTAGCACCCACCAGCCCCCACGGTGTGCTCGGGGGGGTCAGTGGAGCTGTGCTGGGTACAGAGGGGCAGGAGGAGACCCAGCAAGCCCCTGGATTGTGCCTCAGCCAGCCAGGGCTTCATCTCAGCAGGATCAGCCTCTGTTTTTCCCGAGGCATTCCACCAAGGAGGCACCTGGCTCTCCAGGAGAAGAGACCTGAGGGGCTCCTGCCCATGGCTGGACCTCATTCCAGAGTTTTCATCCCAGAACCCTCATCCAGATGCTTGAATTCTCTGCTGAAATCCAAGCTGTACAGGCAGTTCAGCCAGCAGCAGCAGCACAGCACCATCCTTCCATAAGAGCAGCCTCAGGAGGGAAATCCCAGATGGTTCCTTGTCCCAGACATCATGACAGCCACTCATCGTCCCACATCCCTGCTCCATGCCTGCTCCCAGCCCTTCTCCATCCTCCCCAGCCCCTGTTCCCTCCTCCCCTGCACTGCAGCCTCACCAGGGAACACGTGTAGGGGACAAGCACGAGCGTAAGTGCACACACGGTGAACACAGAGAGCAGGGCTTGGGTTGAAGCTCCCCAGGATTAACTCCAAGCTGGAAATCCATCCTCACTCCTCACCATGACTCAGTGTCTGCCGTGGTCTGAGGACACCAGGGGGCTGGGGCTAGCCTGTCAAGCTCTGGGTCTGTCAGCACAGCAGCTGAGAAATGAGGAGCTGCTGCAGGCTGGGATCCAGATTTTATTGGAAGAGGAGCTCCAGCTCCAGGGAGGAAACCCAGGATGTGCAGCCAGAGCAAAAAGAGTCCAGCAGGGCCAAGTCCTACCCCCACCATTACCAAATATGCTTGGAAAGTGTTCAAAACCCATCCTTCTTACAAAATTCATAAGGCAGAGCCATCTGCCTGGCAGCCAGCTCTCCAGCTCTCATCCCTGCTCCTCACTGGAAATTCCCTGCTGAATGGCACAAGGCTGCCTCCCAACTGCCCTAAACTGGGTGAGAAATGAGGGAAGGATTGAAACAGATGCCTTGAGCCTGGCTGGGGATGGTGGCATGGGATTTTCCAGTGCCTCCACCACTGAGAAATATGAGGTGTGAGAACAAAATACCTTCTATTTTGTATATTGTATATACACGCCATATATAACTACATATACAGGCAGCAGCCCTGAAAACAAGACAGGATTTCTAACCCAGTCTGCGCAAGAAATTTGACCCTTCAACACCCCCTCTTAAACCTCGACAGTGTGTGGCAAGTCCACAACCTCACCACCGTGTATTTAAATAAATTTAAAAAAAATTGTTAGGAGCAGAGCATGACTTAAGTAATGTCAAGTGAATAATTCACGCTGGATTTATAATTGATGGGGGATTTAGCAGGAGCAGAGCCGTAAGTGGCTTTCTATTAACTATTGATGCTCCCCACCAGGCTCCCGACAAGCTCAGCCGGGCTCCTCGATCACAGCCCTGCCCCATGTTTTATTCAAGTGCTCTTAAGAGGACACACAGTCTGGGGATGCTGCTGGTCCCAGGAATGTCGCAGCATTCCCTGGCTGTGGCCGTGCACACGGACCCAGTTCCCATGGAGCAATCACCACAGAGAAGCCAGGATGGGGAGGTGTGTCTGGGAGAGCCCACCCACTCCTTCCTCCTGCAGATGCCAGATAACCCCAAGTATCTGAGTGTCTGGATAACCCCAGACACCTCAGTTCTGCCTTACAAGTTCAGCTGTTCATGGGGGTTTGTGTCTTGTTTGAGGGAGGTGCCTCTAAAATCCCTTTCAGACCTTGCACACTTCATTTGGGAGAACACAAGAGCGCCAAGAAGTTCCTGTACCTTCCTTCACCCTTCGCTCACATCCCCATATGAAACATTCAAAAAGCTTCTAAAAATACAGGCACAAACCCAAAAACACAGCAAAAAGAACCCACCCCTATCCCAACAGCCAGAGCATCCATGTTCCAAACACTGCCCTTCCAGCAGAGCTGCAACGAGCACCCAATATCACAGCAACCACAGCCGTGGCTCCCTCAATCCCACAGGGAAAGCAGCAGGATCAGGGAGCTCGGAATGCCCTAGGCACCCCAGCGGAGCCTCTCACTCCACCATCTCATGGCTCTGCAGAGCATCAGTGGCTGAGAGATCCGACCTTGTTCCATGCCCAGGGGAGGCTGCCCCAGCACGCAGGGCTCAGCCTGGCAGAGCAAGGACAAAGCCTGACCGTGGCGCAGGCAGAGGATTGGGAATCATTCACACCATTCCCCTCGGGAAGGCTGGCAGCCTCGGGGCAGAATAAATCCTGAAATCTCCTTGATTGCTAAATAAAAGATTATTGATAAAATAACTGCTCCTAATTCGGCCCTGCTGCCAGCAGAATCGCAATATCTTTCAATTACCGCTCGGGAGCGAGGCTTTCCCTTGGATTACTGGAAGAAACAACATGAAAAGAGGCACTGGGAAAGGGCTGGAAAGTGAAGGTGAATCTATTTTTGCTGCTCTCCAAACCCAGCTGGCGCTCCGCTCACTCAGAGCAGGTTTAGCTGCTGGTTGGCACCGTCTGAGCTGCAGCCACAGGAGTGGTTTGGCAAAGCCAGGAGCTCCAGGAGGATCTGGTGCTTGGGCTGAGCCTGGCACACCCAGCCCTGTGGCCAGCACTCAGCACTCAGGGACTGCTGCAGGGCCAGGGCATTTCCCAGCCACTGTGGTTCTGCCTGACATGAGGAGAACCAGCTTGAGGAGCTGCAGGAATGACCTGAGCAACTTGGAATCATAGATTCATCTAGGATGGAAACACCTCCAAGACCATCCAGACCAGCTTTTACCCCAGCACTGCCAAGTCCAGCACTAAACCGCGTCCCCAGGTGCCAAATCCACACGTGAACTGCATTTCTTTGAGCGGAGCAGGCAAAGCCATCCCCTTCCCAAAAAAACACGGAGCAGAGTGACTGTCCAAGCTCCCAGCCCAGCCATGGAGAAAGGGAACACGAGGGTCCTCAAGGACAGCTTTGATTCAATGGTTTGGGGCTGCAGAGGGATGCAAAGCAATTCTCTGCCCCTCCCAGAGGAGCAGCCCAGGACCCAGGGAGTGCCTGCACAGGGAACAGCTCCATCCCAGACCAAGAGCACACAAAGGAGACACAGAAAATGGCTTTTCTGGGGCGCTCAGACCAACCCAGGGGTTATGAGGGGTCACCTCCAGCTTCAGCAAACCCCCCCTGGCCATGGGACCGCCCAAATCCCGGGAGCAGCACCCCCTCACCAGCTCCATGCGCCGGCGGCTGGACTCCAGCTCCCTCTGCACCAGCTCGTCCATGTCAGCCTTCATCTCCTCCATCCTCCTCTGGTAGTACCGGGTGTTCTCCCTCTCCCGTGCCTCCGACTCGGCCGCCTTCTCCAGCTCCTCTCCCATCTGGATGATGCTGTCTCGCAGGCGCAGCACTAGCATCTGGGGTGCGAGGGGAAGGTGAGGTGTTGGAAAGCTCTCTGTGAACACCAAGCCACTGTTGGCTGTCAGAAACCCCCACACAGAGATAACAGCAATGCCTGGAACCATCTGGGTTGCCTCAGCCCCCACTTGTCCCTCCCAGCCCTTCCCAGGTGCTCCTTTCCCCACAGGTGAGGCAGTGGCACTGCCAGGTCTGCCTGGCACAAGCACAGGTGAGGAGGGGTTACCTCGAAGCGCTTCATCTGCACGGCCTGGAAGTCCAGCTGGCTCTCCAGGTCACGGATCCGGGCTTCCTGCCGGCTCACGATGGAGCGCTCGGCCGGGCACTGCTCCAGCTGTGCCGCCCTGGCCTGAGCTGCCTGCAGCTGGGAGATCAGGGGCTGGCTCAGCATCGCCCAGCCCTGACCACCAACACCCCCCAGCCCCTCTGCTGAACCCCTCCCCAGTCCCTCGCGTGCACTGGGGGCCTCTCCTGGCCCCTGAGGTGACGGGCACTGTGGCCAGGTGTTGCCCCCACTTCCCAAAGAATTCCCTGCTGTTAAAGCCACACAGCACAGGCCTGACACCAACGTGTGGCTTTGAATGGAGAACCTGCTGGCGGGCGACACGTGTCTGGGGCTCCTTTGCTCTTCTCTTCTCACAGACTCTTTGAGGACAGCAGGCATAAAAATTCACAGTCTTTGTGGAAAGCTGCCTGGGCCGAGCTGTTTCCTCAGCTCTTACACCAAAATCTCCAAAGGAAACTGCCCTTTTAGTGATCCCAGTATAACTTGGGTTCAGATTTTGAATTTGACCTAGAACTATGGGAATTTGTCTCCTTTTATCTGGCCTATCTCCAAAGCACCACCCGCTCCGCCTCGGAGGGAGCGAGTCCCGCTTCTGATTCCTGGGCAGCTTAGCCACGCTCCAATAAAGCACTCAACTTAATGGGATTACTCATGTGTTTAAAATTAAATCCATCACTCCAGGAGGGTTGGCACAGCCACAGAGGCGAGGGGGTGTAGGCCCTGCTGGTGCCCACCCCAGGGCAGCCCTGGGGTCAGCCCATCCCAGCCATGGAAGTTCAGCAGGGGAGGAGGGAGAAGCCAGGCTGTGAATCCCAAGAACTCTGCCAGGAAAAGCTTTCTCCAGCCCAAAGAGCTCCCACTCCTCAGCAGGGGTGCCACAGGCTGGGCAGGAGTTACCTTCTCCTGCAGGAATTACCTTCTCCTGAAGGAATTACCTTCTCCTGCAGGCTCTGTTTTTCTTTCTTCACGTCCTCGACCTGCGTCTGCAGCTCCCGGATCTGAGCGATGTCTGTGGCCGACTGCGGAAAGAGAAATTTGGGATGGGAGCAGCGGGATCAGAACCAAGGGCTCGGAGCACAGAGGTTCCTGCCACTGGGACAGTGAGCTGCTCCTGGACTGCCCTGCTGGAGTTTAACCCTCCCGACTCACTGCAGCTTCCCTGATTTTTGAACCAAGTATTTGCGGATCAGGACAGAGGTCACGTTGTCATGTCTGTCCTCAAGACCCTTCCAGACACAGGCTCCTGGACCCCTAACACCCCTGCAAGGGGCATCAGACTGTGAACTGTCAGTCTGGCCAGCCTGCCCCTGTCCTATGGGTGTTTTGGGGTACCTCAGCTCCCAGTACAATCTCTCAATTCAATCTCCTTTGGGAGAGGCTGACACAGTTTGGATATGGCACTGAAAGCCCCAGGGCTTATCTGGCAGCACTTTTAACCTCTGCCTGAGAGAATGGTGAAAGGAAGAATAAGAATGACCCAGAGGGGCAGCTGTAGGATTCCCCAAGTATTGAAACTAAAGGCAAAACACCTCTTGAAAGAAGACTCAAAAGTGCAGGTGAGAGGAGCTGCAGCAGTGAACCTTCCCTTCCTCATCACAGCTCCTGTGTCCTGGGGTCCCCACCCCCCGTGCACCCCCAGGGGCCACCAACTGCTCTGTGCCAGCCTGCAGGGCTTTCTGAGAGCCCTCCCAGGATTGGAGATGCTGCCTCAGCTCCCACCTGGGCTATCAGAGCCTTGTGCTTTTCCATGAGCTCGCTCAGGTCTTCCTGGTCCTCATCGATGCGTTTCAGCAGGTCGGCTCTCTCGTGCTGCAGCTGGAACAGCTGCTCGTCCACCTGCAGGAGGATCCACAGGACCACAGGTTCATGGATCCCACAGGGAACCCACCGAATCCCCTCTGGGATGTGCTGCCAACAGGAGCCTCCAACCCACCCGAGAGGCAGAGCGGGACCATGGGATGCTGCTCCCTTGCAGGAATTTTATCAGCCCATTAAACCACCCGGGGGTTGTTGTTTCCAGGCAGTCCCGGTGATTTAGTGAATATCCTTGGAGGCTTAGTAAATACGCTCGGACATTTTGTAAATATCCTCCACGGTGTAATTAACGCTCCGGGGTGATTTATTAAACAGTCTGGTAGTGGCTGATTTAGCCAAGCAGCTGCTGGTCGCTGCCAAACCCCTCAAGGTGGGGCTGTGCCCTCCCACCTGCCCTGCCCTGGTCACATCTCCAGGAACCTCACCAGCGTCTTGCTTCTGCTGAGGGTCTCCAGCTCCGTGTGCAGGTTCTCCAGCTCGAGGGCTGCTGTCTGCTGGGATCGCTGGGCCTCTGCACACTTTGCTTCGCTCTCTTCCAGCTGGAAAAAGTTGCAGGGGATCATCATTAAAGGAGCAGAAACCACACGCTGATGGCGCTGTCCCCGTGCCACACAGCCACGCTTATTTCCAATTCCACAGAGCATTTTTCCCTGCTAAAGAGCACGGAATCTCGCCATTTTAAACCTGTGCTGCTCCTCAGCCTGTCTGCTCCTGGTTTACAGGGCAAGCAAAGCTTCCTTGGCAGTTCCCAGCACAGATCCCAACATCACTGACTGTCATGGTGAGTCCAGCAGGCAGTGCCTCGATGGCACATCCTCCCTCTTCCTCAGCGAGGTAGAGCTGAGATCATTAATTTGCAAAATTATGTGAATTACATGTAATTCCTGATTAGAGCAATTCATGATTCGGGGGTTTGCAAATGGGCCTTTCACGTGGCGTAAATTGCATTTGCAAATACACGTGGAAGATCCCATTTATAAGCGCTAATTTGCTCTCGGGTTTTACAGCTCAGCCATTAAGATCACAACGATCTTCAATGGGCTGCAAACATCTGGAAGCTGCAGCTTCATCCCGAAAACTCCCCCCTTTCCCAGGGCGGAGGAGTTGTCGTAGGCTGTACCTGAACACCCAGTTCCTTCCCCTGCTCGCTGAGGTTCCTTTCTTTTCTTTATGGAAAAGAAAAATGAACCCCTCTGCTCGCTGCTCATTTCCTGTGCCTGGTCCTGGTTTCCCTGTGGAGTTCCCAGGAGCAACGGCAAAAGCTGCACACCATGGCAAGAGTTTGAGAATTTTAGGCTGTTTTCTCAGGGTTTGCTTTCTTTTTTTATCTCTCTCCCTCAAAAAACAAAGAGAGGAATCACAGAATACTCTAACTGGAGCAATCCTCGACTCGTTTCCCTCCACTGTTTGGGGAGATTGAGACCTTTCACTAGAGAAGGCAAAACTTTCTTCCATCAGCTGGAAAAAAGTCTTTGTGCTTTGCTGGGATGAGTTGAAGATGCCACTCGGATCAACTCCTGGTTTTCCAGCCGAGGACTTTCCCACCTGTCCAGCTGCTCCAGAAACAGCTGCATCCACAATCAGCCCTTGGACTGGCCTCTTCCCTGCCACAATTCCCACCAAACTCCTGGTAGTTCAGTCAGACAGAAAAGCATCTCCAGGACCCCTCATTAAACATCAGCTTCCAATTCACTTCGGTGGAATGGAATTTTCCCACTTGGGAAGAATAAATTGAAATTCCCCCCAAAAAATGCATAATGTATGAACTGTGGAACAACATTAGTTTGCTGTGAACACCATCTGTTAAATACCTGCATAAAATGGATGCCTCAGCCTTATTAAGAAACAATGCTGCACTTCCAGCCATATGGATTTTGATTAACGGAAATGTAGCATTTGAGCAAAGTTTTTCTTCTCGTGCAGGTCCGTGGGCTGGTGGTAGGATGCACTGGCTTTTGAGAAAGTCGTCATGAATGCCATTAGAAATTGTTTCAGTTTAAAGGACAGAATAATCATGTGGCATTTTAAACACATGCAGAGTCTTGGTGTTGGTGGCACAGCAAAAACTCTGCATTCCCAAAATCCAGGCTGTTTGCTCGTCTCCAAACACAAGGGAGCCGAGCACAGGCCATGGAAAGAGGGAGCCAGGGAGGCATTGAATTGCACCTCAGGGGGACAGAGCAACCTCCTGCCTTGCTGTGGGTGCTGGGAGCAAGAACCCCAGAATGCCAGAGTCATTGAGGTAGGGAAAGACCTCCAAGGTCGTCAAATCCAACCTGTGCCTGATCCCCATCTTCTCACCAGCCCAGAGCACTGAGTGCCACATCCAGTCCTTCCTCGGACACCTCCAGGGATGGGGACTACAAACCTCCCTGGGCAGCCCCTTCCAATCCCTGACCAACATTTCCATGAGGAAATTCCTCCTGATGTCCAACCTGAACCTCCTCCGGCAGAGCCTGAAGCCATTTCCTCTCTCCTGTCCCTGTTCCCTGGGAGCAGAGCCCCCTCCAGCTGCCTCCTCCTGTCAGGGTGTTGTGCAGAGCCAGAAGGTCCCCCCTGAGCCTCCTTTTCTCCCCTCCAGATCCCTCAGCTGTTCTTCCTATGACTTTACTCTCTAAAGTAAAGATTTACTTCCACAGCTCTGTTCCCCAAGTGAGCTGGGCATTATTCCCCAGAAAGATGGGGCTGGACACCAGGGGATGGCCACGGGATGGGCAGAGGAAGCAGCCTGGCATCACTGCAGGTCCCTCAGATCAGCACATGGAAGGGGCCTGAGAGCAGGGCCCTGCCCCATCTCCCTCCCACCAGGGACTGGGAAAAAGCAGGGGCAGTGCAACCTCTCCAGCCCCAAAGTGAGATTTGGGAAATACTGAGGGATTAATGAAGTGCAGCACTACAGCGCTGGGTCAATAACCTTTGAGTGAGAACGTATGAGTGGAAAAAATGGCCATTCCCACTGCCTGTCCCAGCCATGGCCATCCCCTGCCCTGGACATCCAGGTAATGGGCATAGGGAATGGGCACGGACACGGGAATGGGCACGGACATGGGAATGGGCACGGACACACCGCTGGCTCCATCAGGCCCAGCTCACCTTCCCCTTCTGCCTCGGCACGGGCGGGAACAGCTGCTGCTCTCAGCTGTTATTTATGCAGAACGACCCTCCCAATTATATTTGGATGTTGCTGGAATTGCTCGTGCCTCCAGATTCGTTCGTTTCCAGGGGAAATGTGCAGAACAGATTAATTCCTGAGTGGTTTCAGAGGACCAGCATCGTTAGCTGAGCCCTTGCTTGGCACTGTGGGATACACGGCCCGCAAGGGGATGGACAGCCCCGTGGCACCCCTGTCTCGTGGCAGGGCACCCCATAAGACCCAGAGCTCACCCTGGGGCCAGGGCTGTCCCCAGTGTGGTGGCACAAGCCGGCACAGAGCTGGAGCCGCTCCCCAGGTCACTCAGCACCGCTGAGCCCGGGCTGTCTGTGCTCAAACCACGGCAAATCCCCCGATCCCTCTGCCGCTTTCAGCATCCCTATGGCAACGCCGCCCCAGCCCGGCCGTACGAGACACACAGAAACGCACCAAACAGAAGGTAATTAACAGGAAAATAAGGGAAAAACACTTCACCACCGTTGGCTTAATTACAGGGAAGTGCTCCTTACAAGGAGACTCCCGGCGGCGCCCGCCCGGGTGTCAGCGCTCAGTCAAACCGGGGGAGCTGGGAATGTTCCCTTGCAGCTTCCCCGCTCCCCCGCAGGTCCCTCCCTACCTGTTTGCGCAGGTGGTCCAGCTCCTGGGCGCTGGCCCCGGGCTCTGCTGGGGCCGCCAGCAGCAGCTGCACATCGGCCAGGAGGGCGCGGGTCCTCCGCAGGTCCCGCCGCAAACGCTTCTCCACGTCGAAGTCGCGGTGGCCGATCTGGGGAGGGGACAGGGGGTGTCTGAGCCCTGCTGCCCCCTGAAACCTCCGTCAGGCCCTTCCGACCCACCCCAAGGCGTTCCCCACACAATTCAGGAATATTTTGGTCAACTACTCCAGAGCACTGAGTGCCACGTCCAGTTGTTCCTTGAACACCTCCAGGGTGTTCCGTATTTTTCCCCACCAAAGAGCTGTTGCTCTGAAAATATTTGCCCACCCCTGGTCTCCATCAGCCACATCCCCCCCAGTGACCACCCCTGTGGCCAGAGGGACAGCCTGGCCACACAACTTCGAGGAACACCTTAAAAAAAACCCACCCTCTCTGCTCCCCCCTGGAGAGAGGGAGAGAGCAACCATGGTTACAGGGATAAAGGAATTAGAAAACCACCAAATAAACAGGGACATGGTTTCAGTGCTTGATTTCAGCATAACTGAAGTATAAGAACGTTTTCTGTTCAGGTTGTTCTCCACGGCTCTCGTTTCAAACTCCTTCCTTCTCCTATTTTCTGTTCACTGGCTAAAATCAACTGTGTGGATTTGACCTTGTAGCCTGGTTTAGAGATGGCTGGAATTTGCTGGAACAAGAAACCATTGGCATTTCCATTTCCTTAATTAGTTTTCTGGGTTGGCTGTTTTCTTCCCATTTTTTAATGAACTGTCCTCTGCAAACCAGAGGGTGTTCACAGCACCGCCACTGCTGTTCTCCTGCCATCCCTCCAGCTGGATCCTGGACACTGCTCACATCATTTTCCTGTCGCTCAGGTTCTGTTCACGACCACAGGGGATAAATTTGGTGCCCTGGCTGGAACCAGCTGCCCCCTCCCACCGCTGCAGCCCAGGATTTTTAAGTGACAAAGCCAGGATTTGATTTAACAGCTGCCGCCAAACTCTGGTTGTGTCTCACAGCAATCCCAGCTGCATGGCCCCGTCTCCCCTTCCCTTAAACCAGGTCTGGCAGAAGAGACCTTTCCTCGTGAGTACCCCCAGTTCCTGCTGCCTCCTCATCCATCTCAGCTCTCCTCCACCAAACAAGCAGGGTGTGTTTGACTGTTGCAATGATCCCCTGCTTTGATACAGCACGGTTTATTGTGACAGTTCCCAAAACATTTTCTAAGCCAGGAGCAGGAGGCTTGTGTTGGATAAGCCTCGTCAAACCATTTTGTGTTTAGTTGAAATACGCCCCTCATTCCGGTGCTGCAAAGATCCCGGATTCATCCCATTTAATGAACACACGGGACTGCCAGGGCTGGTGAAATGGTGAAATCCAGCTTGTGCCAACAGCCAGAGGACACAGGGCTTAATTTCTGTGCCAGGGTGAGTGGCACTGGGACAAGAGGGTGGGCAGGAGGCATCGGGACAGATCCTCCGGGCTGAGCTCTGGGGAGTCCTGGGGTGCAGCACCACCGAGACGGTGACACTGAGCTGGTGCCATCCTCAGCCCTGGGGGAAGGGCCAGGTGGGACCTCACTCAGTCACCAGAGCTCTGGGATGGCCTCCAGGTGATGCCAAGGGATGCCCAAGCTGATAAATGCTGCCCAAGGAGGCTGTGTCCAGCCCTTCACTCACTGAGTGAACAGGAGCAGAACTGGGTGTGCTTTTTTCCAATTGCTGCCACTGTCTCATCAGAGAGGGAAAAAGGATTTGTTCACCAAATGTGCTTGGGATATAATTCCTCTGCAACGAGCAGGCTTGGATAAACTGCTTTTCTAGGCAGTTGGATGCACTCCAGTGCTAGACCTAGCTAGTTTGACTCTCATGAAACACCAGCAAAAAGCAGACTCCTCCCCCTGCTTGGATAATTGTCCGGTATAAAAGGGAACAGTTCCCCTCTGCGGATCCTCAGCGGGACCACATGGCTCCTGTGTGATCCCTGCAGTCCCAACACCTCCAGATCCCAGTGCCTGCTGTGGCTAGGTGGCATCTGGGAGAGGTGAGGGACAGGAGCACCATGGGCAGCTGCACCTGCACCAACACCAGGCTGCTGCTCCGGCTGCACTTGTTTATCCCCACTCCTGTTTTTAGGGCAGGACATGGCCCACGAAGCAGCCCCTGGGAGGGCACTGTCCCCTTACCTGCTCACACAAGGTGCCAATGAGCCCTTCCAGGTCCTGCTTCTCGTGCAGCACCATCTGCTTCTGCTCGTGCTCCTGCTCCAGCTGCATCTCCAGCTGCCGGAGCTGTGTGGGAGAAACCCAGCCACGCTCAGTGCCCGGCCACCCCTCAAAGTGCCATGTCCCAGCAGGGCAGAGCCACTGCCACGGTGGGGGTTTGGCATTCCCCAGGGGAGGGAGTGCATCGAGGTCTGTGCAGCCAGCACTGGGGACCAGGAAAGGGCCACGTCCCCTGGAGCACCTGCTACTCCCGGCAGTGCCAATGCAGAAGAGTGGAAGCCCTCCAGGGACCTGCAGGACTTTGGGGACAGGACGGGCTGTTTGAAACACACCCAAACATGCCCAAAGGCTGCTCCTGCAGCTCTGGAATTCTGGTGTTTGCAGCCACCAACCTCATGGCCTTGAGGAAAGGCTATTTCCTGCAAATCACCCCCAAACACAAAGCCCTGGAGTTGGTGCCCTTGGTGTGACACTGGTGTTACTGGGAGCAGTGGATCCATGTGCTGCCTCACGTGTGGCTCTCACACACTGTCCCCAACAGCCCCTCCAGCGTGGCAGGGGCTCACCCCTGACCCAAAGCCTGATCTGCACCCCCAGGCTGTGACCGAGGCTCACGCTGGGGTGATGATGGGAAAGCAGCACCCCGGCACTTCCCTGGGAACACAGACCCCGATAAGGGCTCCTGGGGATGTGGGGAGCTTTGGGGAGCACCCAGCATCAACCCCCACCCAGCAAGGACCTACCCTCTTCTGGCAGGACTTCTGCGTGTCCTCCAGCTCCTCGTCCTTGTCCTCCAGCTCCTTCTGGTGGATCTGCTTCATCCGCTCGATCTCCAGCTCCAGCCTCTCGTGGACCTGAAACACCCAGAGATGATGCCCAGCCCCAAGGGGATGAGGATGGTGTTGGCCTGGGCTCGATGTGCCCAGGGGGGACAGACACCCCAGCTCCCCCAGCCCCACCTTACCTGCTCCAGGTGATCGACGGCGGCCGTTTGCCGCTCCAGCTCCTTCTTCTGCTCGGCAGCGCTGCCCTCCAGGTCCCAGAGCTTCTTCTTGAGGGCAGGCACCGTGTCCGTGGCCCCGGGGGTGCTGAGCTCCTGCACTCGGCCGGCCAGCACGGCCACCCGCTGCTCCAGCCTGGCCACCTCGGCCTCCTTGTGCTGGGCAGAGCGGGGGTCAGAGCCTGGACACTCACACCCCACTCTCAGAACCCACAGCATTTCCAGTGGCATCATCCCAACCCCAGGAGCAGCAGCAGTGGTTGGGCAGCCCCCACCCCACACCGAGAGCCCCAGCCCCACCTTTCCCTCTCGATCCTGGCCTCACATTCCCATTCCTCTGTGGGCTCCCTGAAGTCCCCACTGCCTGGAGATGCTGGCAGCAGCCCTGGGGGTTCTCCCCACCCCAGCAGCCGTGCCCCTGACACCAGGGTGGCATTTGGTGCAGCACCATCCCACGGGGCACAGACCAGCAGCTTCCCGAAGGTGGGATTGGGGGTAGGGATGTGAGGAAGAGCACAGGTGACTCCAGTGAAAATGGGGGTGGCCCTAATTAGCTGAATCATGGGATGGAGATCACTTATACATAGCAAAAGCCCTTCTTCTGGAAGGGGAAAGTTATTTACACACACTGAACTGTGCTAAGAGAAGTTGGAATCAAGTTGCCTGACTGCCTCTGCTCTAATTGCAAAGGTAATGGCTTTGCTCCCAGAGCTGTTCCCAAAACTGGGCACAACACAGCCAAGTGGGGTCTCCTCTTACCTCCAGGCTCTGCTGAAGTTTGCCCATCTCCCAGCGGATGCTCGTGTTCTCCTGGGACAACTTTTCACGGAGGCTCTTTTCAAAGGCAGATTGCCCCAGGGCCTGGGCTAACTGCAGGTCAAACCTGGAGGGGAACACCCGTTACCTCTCCAAGGCCAGGCTGGACAGGGCTTGGAGCAACCTGGGCTAGTGGAAGGAGGGTGTTCCCCCTCCACAGCGAGGGATGGAACTGGATGAGCTTTAAGACCCCTTCCAACCCAAACCAGTCAGGGATCAGACCCCGTGTCAGTCACACAGCAACGGGATGGAAAAATAACCCCCAGCAGCTGAAACAGACGAAAACAGCTCCACCCTTTGCAGCAGCTCCTCACTCACCCCAACCCTCCCCAATCCCTGGCTCCTGCTCC